>JAHZNB010003107.1:0-11528 GCA_027744295.1 Callyntrura guangdongensis | reverse complement strand
TATCGAACCATTTCACCAAAAATAAGTCTGGAATAAGTACAACATACAACATCACCTACAGCACAATGCAATTTAATATATGTTTTATGCTTTTATACTAAGTATATAGCGTTACCGACTCACCGGCGGTGACAGATATTTTCACAAGGTTGGGTGACGTGTAGCTTTAACCCTTCCACATCAGCCCTAGCTGAAGTACTATGTACAATGCCACGACGACATGCTGAACAATATTTTTATGCGTAGTGCGTAGTTGAGGATTGTGACTGTCGATTGAAATGATGATGATTAGATGAAGTGTTGGTATACGTCGTATACGGTGGGCATACTTTACATACATTTACAACATGACACGACACAATACAATACAATATTACGAAACTAGACACTTGTAAAGTAAAAGAGGTAGCGCAAAACTGTGCTGACAATGTTAAAATCTGGAGTAAAGGTGGGGTCAAAACGAAAAGTAAGATGCACAACTAGACCCTTGGGAATCGATTCCTCAAGTATGGACCGAAACCTACAAAACCAATGCTAACGTAAATATTTATAAATGCGCTGCTACCTAAAACCGGTGCAACTGTGTAAAAGTATGTTTGGATACATAAGATGTACCTGTATATGGTGTTTGAGTTCATTTGGACATGTTTGAACTTTGACCCTCGACTCGACCCCCACGGGGTAGTCTTTGAACTCGTCCTAGCTATTGTTATAACGACTAGTGAAAACTTTATTTTTATTTCCGAGATATCGTGTAGTGAAAATCATTCCTTGTCTTTGCCAAATTTTTACTTGCATAAATTATCACTAATTTGAATCGATGAAGAAGACGGCGGCCAAGTTTAGTTAAGTGACCAAACGGACGGACGGACAGACCCATCAGAGTGTAAAGGTTATACTATCTCGTAAACTACATTTGTAACACACAGTGCACCAAAAGATACACTATCGCGTATCGGTATGTATGGTTGCGAAACTTACTAGCTTTAACGACGACGTGTGTGGTGGTGAATGAATACGTGGTGCATAGCACAAGAAGAGAAAACTCGATAGGTAAGCCAACACAGCTACATATTTTTCAGCACAAAACAGTGGTTGTTATATCCTCTGTGTACTTTACTTTACGAAACATTTAAACGTGGCAAGGGCACGGGTATGTTAGAGCATTGCGTAGTCGACCTTTTTCTATTCAGAATATTGGTTTTCAATTCCGTTTTATTATTACGAACGAAACGGTATCATCCATTGTACAAAATATCCTTTCTATTTTTATTATTAGAACAGAGAGAGCAAGTCGCTTGCTGAACGTCAAACGTAGTAGATACAGATACACCTGGCTAATCGTTTTACACGTTACTAAAACAAGAAAAAATTTTATTTCGTATATTTTCTGGTAAGTTAATAAAATTCATTTAATTTAATTTTCATTTAATAATTGTCTGTATGGAATTTAAGGGTTTTATAAATTTCCTGGTTTATAAATTTCTTAAAGTTTTATAACCTAATAAATCTAACAAATATTATTTTACAGACCGAAACCACCTCTGTTGTAGCAAATCTTAACAATGGACCAAGTTATGGCGTTTGTTGAACCTGGAAGGCAATTTGCCAAGGATTCCATTCGTCTCGTAAAAAGGTGTACCAAGCCTGACAGATAAAGTTTTTTGTATCGTATTACTTAATATTTAAAATTCATAGTATATCTGTGTATTTGTGGAGAAAGATGTTAAGCAAAGATCTTGTGTTTGATTTAGCAAAAGGGTTTTGAAATTTGTAAGTAATGCTAGTGCTATGTATATGATTGAAGATGAGATGCTAAATAAATAATTACGTATATACGCACTTTGCTGAATCCCCAAATGACATGTAGCAGGTTAGGGTCGATAAGGTCATCTTTCTGTATCTCTAACACTGATTTAAATTCATCGGATGCATCAAACACTGACATGCAGTACATTTCGTCAGCAATTTAAATGTATCCTTTCTCTGTTATTTAAACATTATAGGTAACGATTATAAAGGAAAACAATACACGAGAAATTGAAATAAGCCAATTTTCCTTTGCTGCTCGTAAGTAATACAATTCATAATAAATATGAATGACAAACAAGCAAATGTAAATTGATTTAAATGTAATTACTTTGACAAACCTTTGACAAATGCTCATGATTTGCTCAATTGTTTTTCTTTCCAACAAAATGCCCAAAGGATTGTTAAGTATAAAGGGGAGATCATTTTTACCATTTTCCTTTTGTTCTGCTAACACGCTTTCAAGTATCTCCAGCTTGAAAGAGAATGTGACCTCCATTTTGCATGATAAATTTTTGCATGTTTATATTTTGTATTGCATTTCATAATACATACCTATTTAAAAGCGCTCAGCGGTTTACCTCAATTTCATGCTCAAATGGAACGCAAACAATTTCTACGTCCAACGTTGCTTCCCAGCTTGGAAATATGCGTCCAGGAATTCTAAGTAGTATATTCCTTAGTAGTATATCCGGGAATTGGACACAGAAACACATTGTTTAAGTCGGCCAGCAAAAAGCATAGTATATCAATTGCTACCATTGCACCATTTAGCAGAAAAAGCTGATCAATCATATCATCAGAAGAATACAAAGTTAAATGTGGTGTATTTAACCGTCATGAAAACAACCAATAAACTAAATACAACGTGATACAGATTAATAATTTATGATCCTGATATAAATTTTTATGTTGGTGTAGTGTAACTTGATTTGGCTTGTGTACATTTTGAAAACTAATTTGGGTTTGAGGCTTTAAGATTCAAGTCATGAACTTAGCTAACTTTTTACGTAAGTTATCATGGCCCCAAAACTAGTAATATCGGAAATGTGTATGAGCCCGTTCATAAACCCGTATTGATTTCAACATCTCCAACCAAACGTCATCCATTAAACCAGAAACTGCAGTACTAAAATTTATAATTCCATACAAAATCGACAAAAATTATTACAGCAATTAGTTTTGTATGTGTACGTCATCTTTTGAAACGAACGAATTAGTAAACGCTACCTGTGGATTGTCAGTGTGATGATAAGGATTCTTGAGTATTTGTTCACGTACTCTAGATCTTGTGGAATTCTGTCAGATCTCTCCTGGAAAGGTCCCCATTTAGTCCTTCCATTTTATAAAAAGAAATTTTCTTGCAAAAATTTAGATATCAAAGCGGGTGTGATGTTTACTGTGTATGCTCAGAGTGGGTAATTAATTATTAATTAATTATCATTTATCATTGAGGACTTTTGCACTCTCACAATTGTTTACAATAAGAGAACACGATTTATACTTAATATTACAAAATTTAACAAGTCGGGATGAACAATTCGAGTTCTACGTGCGTATATCGTAGTTTGCTTTGGAGTTGGGATCATAAAGTTTTAGTTTTTACAACTGTTTTACAGAGTATTCAGCTCGTTATTTATCGACAATGACAATTATCATCAAACTAAACTGTTGCTGTTCCATAGAAGTTGTTATAGAAGAGTTACAACACCCCGTATGTTCGGTAATATGACAAAATTGGTTGGTACGCCATGCGCCAACTGGTACCATACACCGTGGACCCTACCCGATTGGACACTCAAATAAGTCAAATCCCAATTTTTCGTATGAATGCCGACTTATAATGGACTTTTAGCAAAAACTCGGTAACGATGATAATTCTATTGGCGACATTTCTTGTGTAGCACAAGTCATTTTTGTAGGCTTCTTTGTTGATTTACAATCACAATGCACGAAGCAGTATAGAACGTTTGAAGCAATCTAACCTAAGTGGATGGAAGCGGCTATAATAAGAGCAAGAAAACGGTGCTAAATTTCAAATAGTAATAATCATAACAAATCAGTTAAAGCGACAATTTGTAGACTCTCTGAAAACTTTTGTTTTCTCACATTTCCCCATATAAAAACTGTTTGGTATACGGATTTTTATTATATTCGTAAAGTGCCTTTTCGAATTGTACAACTTCCAAAATCCACGATTTTAATCGATATAACATGATAATTTTAATTAAAATGTAGCAACATCATTTGGCTTCTTTGATATCTATTTTAAGTAAAAACGACAATTTATTCGGCACATTTTATTTTAATATACCTAAGTTTGTTTATTCCAAAATTTCAATTCATACCCCAACAAAACAAAATCATCGTAATTCTAAAGGCTAATTTTCAAATTAATATATTCAAAGCGAAGCAGCTTTTTATCACATTTCTTGTTCTTCGTTATTATGTATCCTAACTTTATTTTTAATCATATTATTAACATACTACGTTGTATATTGCGTATAAACCAATACTGAAATTTGTTTTTGATCATAATTGACTTATGGTTAGTTACACCAAATAGGCCATAGGAAAAAATATAGAATAATATAGGTATGATACTCGATCGCTAACGTTCTTGTATACATACCACCCAATCCAAGTAACATAAAATATGATTTCTACATGAAACATAAAATTTCTAACAGTTAACAATAGAAAAATCACAAGTAATGATAATAATCTTGCCTCGCCATGCGTCTATTTTCAAGATACATAAGATATCACTACAACAAATAGATCCTGTTTCGGTGAACATATTTCACCGAAAGAATCTTGTGCTATAATTTAACAAATTATCCACTGTACACACATAATATGCCACGAATACAAAGTTTAATAGTCCATCTATTTTTCATTTTTATATTACTATACTTATTACTATTAGATTCATTGTGTGGGTAGATGAATTTCTTTTTCTTTATTTCCGGAAATTATACATTAAATGTCAAATGGAAAGTAGGTATGCATTATACATTATACTGGTCTACAAGTTATGTCACTAAAAGATTAAGATTAGAAAGTACTTAATGTAATTGATATTTAATATGTATTACATTACTAACGGCTTTAGTAGGTTTACATTCTACAGTACAGAGTCTATAGTAGTATTTACATTCGTATTTTTACTTTTACCCTTACTAACAACCATATACCCCTCCAATGTTGAATGTAGGAGATCCCGGCAGTCACGAAATAATTGTTGTAAGTATTTCCGGACTTTAATTTCGTTTGGTAGCAAAAGGAAACATTAATGTTTTATCATGTGCATGTAGAGTATGTATGAATATGAAAACACTGCAGGCAAAAACTTTTATTCAAACGAGTCTTGGTAGATATCTGATCTGAATTACTTCGATCCTCGCTTAGCTTTCTCAGCAGCCGTTAAAGCATTCTTCATCTGAAATGAAATGTAGGCAAAAAGCTGTGTCCACGACTCCTTCAAATCAGTCGACCAGATATCCTTCAGTGACGGCTCGATAGCTTTCACAAACTGCGGACCAACTTGCTGTAACGAAAAAGTAAGGTTAACATTAAAGTGACTTTTTATTTAGCTAATAGAAATGCAAAGCCGTGCGGGAACCAGGCAACGACCAGTTTAACTTAGCGGATACCAGGAGGAACTAAGACACCGGACTCCACCGGTCTAACCCTCTTTTTGATATTGAACCTCTGTGCGCTGTGCGGCGGCGGCAGTAGTGTGGTAAAATAAACGGCAGTTTCGTCGAACGGAATACATATTTTGTTTCCTCTTCACCAACAATAAACAGAAAAAGGTGTTTAATAAGCGAACAGTAATTTCTACTATACTTACTAGATGTACGATTGTATTGTTACTACTACTGCTATGATTTGGTCAGGAGTCAGGGAACAAATCAAATCATTATGTACACGTTGAACCTGTTGTTACCATCAAGAATATGTACAAAAGCGAACTTTATGAGATGTCAAAGTTTGTAGTAATTACTAATACTACCAACAGTCGACTATTGTCATAGGACATATCACATTGTCATATTGTTATTGCCAAGCAAACAATTATTCAGTGAAAGCAAGGTGAAAGCTGTACCAAAACTAACTCTGAATTGGATATACTAAATCAACACCTATGTTCCCTCAAACAGTTTTGACCACATTGCCCCGGTTTGTATTATAATCTCTTTGAGTTCGTTGCATAAATTTAGTACTTACAGTACACTTTTTTGGCGCTGTAAAAGTGTGGTTTTCAGTCCGAAAAATTTCTCGCCTACACGGCTTTGTCCCCACTTGCTCCATTTAGGGTACGTGAAATTAACGCGATGGCGATGAGCCATGACCCTACATTTTGCGATTTTAGTTTTGTTGTAGAATGGCATGTTTCGAGTTACATTGACTTGACTGGACTGAAATTATAGGATATTTTCAGAAAAATTTGGGCACCATGGTGGAATATTAAATAATGCTGAGATTTATGTAGCTTTCATTTGATGATACTAAAGCAGCTTTTGGGAGTGTAACTAGTTTGGTGAGAGTAGTGTATGTATATATGTTCAGATGACCACCTCACCACATCATCTCTGTCATTACATTGCACGCTCTACTTCCATTTTAACTCTCAGAATAAAGAATTTTCATTCATCCGATGAATCCAATATTTGTTCAAGGGTATGAAATACATTTGTCTGTGTATGATGGACCACAAAATAAAATTTGATATCACTAGAGTAGCTGTATCTGATTTTAAAAGTACTTTTTCATGTCTACAACTTACCAGCTCAGCTACAATGAGCGATAGTCGCCACATAAAAATGGGATGACCTGGGAGAAACCTCGTATGCAAAGGCATATTCCATATAGTTTCTCAGATCACTTACTATTAGAGCTTAAATCTATATTTTGACAATTTTTTAAAATAATGTCTATATAAAAGTGTATTTTTGAATTTTGAGAGAGAACATTTTCCGCTAGATGGAAACGAAATCTTTTGTAAAGCTCACAAAAGAATTATTTTGTTGTAAAAATGTTCATCTAATAACGAGAACGTTTAAATAGGTTTGTTCAAAGCGGTTTGAATGGAAACGAAAATCTCAATTCGAGAAGTATTACCACTACCACACTATTTTTTACAAAAAAAACAGTCGTTTTAGATTTCTTCGTTTGTTTCGTGTTTTGTTTGTTTGTGCGTTTCTGGCTACCAGTTACAGATGTTCTACACGGCCAAAAAACAAAAACTTCAACGTGTTTTATAGGGACACATCCATAGTTGTTTTAGCAGCTAATATTCTGTGGAGAAAAATTGGAAAACCCTACACTGTAAAAATACACTAAACGGGGTGATTCTATAGGCGAAAACGCTGCAAACAACTCATCTACAATGTGATTGTAAAAATCTGCGTTAACAAAGCTCCTGTTTTATTAACGCAGAAACTAGAAACTTGAACAAACGATTATAAAGACTGTGTAACTTTCATCAAATTATGATATAGTAGTAAAATAACTGCATATTTAGCTGCATATTTTTGTGAATTTTGCTTAACTAATTGCATTAGTAGTCTCTCCCTGGTGATAGTGATGACACAACACTGATGTTCAGTATCTACTTTTTATTTTCATCATACACATGATTTATGATGAATTTGGTGAATGAATAACTGGATTTCAATTTCATTCATTCTTTTATTGCCCTTGAGAGAAACAGAAATTGTTCATGAAGCGGCCACTCAGCAAGATTCATCATGAAAAGCATCGCTTCGCTGTAGGGCCATCATGGCCAAAGCCATGGTAAACTGTTCATTTTAGAGTCAGGTAGACTCCTAGACGTGTTTCCACTATATGTATTATATAATGAAACATTTATTAAATGAAATTTTCTCTTATGATATATACTAGATTTGTATGTATTATTTATAGGTATGAATAATGATGTTGTTGCAGTTTACAGACAAGCTATATCTAGTAGAGCAATCTAGTAACTTGGGAGAAAGTAACAAAGAAACCTTCAGATAAGATGTATTGGTGGGATGTGATGATACGTTATGCTACTACAATTCTATTACAACCACAAAACTAATACATACGTATATAGACTCACTCGAGCAAGTTTGTCATTTTGGATTTCGGTTTGCTCTCAGATGTTATACAACAATGTGATTGCTTTTCCCTAAATTCTGACAAAATCAAAGTCAAAATCGTTTAGAAAAGAGGCAGCACGAAACCACGAGAGGATTTCAATGAAGAAAATGAAAAAAAAATGTTGAAAGGGAAGCCTACTTTCTCAAGTGCCTNAAAATGTTGAAAGGGAAGCCTACTTTCTCAAGTGCCTACCACTGTGCCAATGTGGCCTTTGGGCAAGGGAATTCACAATATAGCTACTACACAATAACATCGTCACACACACAGTGTGACTCACACTCGGTAACTAAAAAGCGGCAAAAGCAACAAGATAGTCATGCATATACATATAGGCACCTGGTTTTCTTTTTCCACCATACCGTTACATCGGTTGTGACAATTTCCGATTGTCACATCATATTTTCAACAAGAAATAAGTTCATTCCCAAATGCGTCGATGCATATACATATAGGCACCTGGTTTTCTTTTTCCACCATACCGTTACATCGGTTGTGACAATTTCCGATTGTCACATCATATTTTCAACAAGAAATAAGTACATTCCCAAATGCGTCGAAGTAGCAAGCAACTCAAACTCGACTCATTGTTAGAATAGAATTTTCGGGACCTGTACGTGCGAAATCAGCATTACAGAATCAGAAATATACCATACTTTCTTGCACAATTCGTAATCAAACCAAAAATCTGCTGAGACATGTTTTGTGTATATATAAATGCATAAAGGGCAATGTGAGATTGAGATATAAAAAACTTATTTCCGAGACGTTTTATTTTAAGTTTATTTTACAAACGGTGAACGGAGGTATTTTTTAAATGCAAAGAAAAAATTATTGGTGTACTTTCTCCTGCGCAAGTATGAAATTCTTGTATAGATAAGCAAAAACTTTTCCCCTTTATTCGCCCTTATTATGTGAATAAAATATTCGCATAAAACAAAATAAAATAAATCTCTTTTTTCATGAACGAACGAGTTCCAGATTAGCCAACATAGAAATTAGAATGCAGCCTTTTACGATCACAATCATGATTTCACTTCCATAATGTGATAAAGATAATCTCGTTTCTCATCAAAAAGGTATCTGTAAAATGTTTACAGGCTGACTCAAACTGTAAATGATAAACACTACACACGCTGACCCGAAAGAAAACAGTGAAAGTGGAACGCAATAGGATAAATGAATATTTAGGATATACAGTAATGGGGTCCGAGTGCGATCCAGTGAGAAATTCTATTTACATTATATCCTAATCTTATGTTCAATGCAAAACATAAATACATTGGAATAGGGCGGTGATGAGAGGATGAGATATATCTCACCAATATCAGAAAATGTATGCTGTAATCTCTCTAAAATGCAAGTACTGATACATTTAATTAATACTATTCAGTTTTCCGATTTGTGTGTGAAAATCCTTTCTACACGACAATCTCATATTTCGGCAGCCTCATGCTTTAGTGAGAATACAGATTTCGGTTTAATAATAGTCTTTTAGTTCTTCCTCATGGTTTCATCCTTTGAAAAATTACTTTTGAAAGTCCATTTTCTATATTGTAATGGAATCTACAAGTCTACTTGTGTCAGCGATACTTGATCGCTAGATATATGTTTATTGAAGCCAGATCACTATATACCCATAATTTACTGAACTAGCTAGTGAAAGTACAGAAACCAATTTATGTGCAGTGTGTCTATCCAGGTTTAGGAGGGAATCATCGTTATATTCTATCACGTTTCATGCCCATCCCTGGACCATACCTCATTCAGTATAATTCCTGGAAGGGCATTTGTATTCAAAAGGATTGATTACTGGTCCATAAAATTGAATATGGTTTTAAGTAGAGGTTTTAAGTGAAATTCCTATGAAAGATACAAAGCTTCTGGTGTCATAAACACCACAGTTTGTACCGTTTAATAAATTATGAACATAGGTATTGGATGATTTATGTAATATTTGTATGTCCTAAAAAGAATATGCAAAAGCATGCGTACCTTTGTCGTAGCTTTCTAAATGAAGAAGTACATATCTTACAAGGATTCATCGTCAGTATAGTAAATATTTCATCACATAGCAAATCAATCAAATTGCGTTCTACAATATTGAAAAATGTTTTGTACAAATTGTACACGTACGGTTTGTACCTCGTCTCGTACTAGTAATGTAAAGAAACAAATGAAACACATTTTGTTTTGTAGAAAGTGTGAAATCATGTAAATCTAGTCGTTCTTCTCCAGCTGTAGTGAATCATTTTTCATTGGCATTTGCAGTCAATAGTCTTTATCCAGATGAGATGAGTATACAACTGTACGATTACAACGAGGAAGAATCCAATAGTGGAGCCATGTATCTTTTCAATAAAGAACATGACAATTCGATTCAGGCTTTAAAAGCGGAAATTGATAAAAACTTTATGAATAGAGAAAAAACTCAATATACAAGCCGTATTACAAGTCTAGTATTGTGATTTAACCAGCTAAGCTGTACAACAAACGTACTAGATTTTTTTATATTATTGTAAAATATCTTTTGTTTGATACATAATACCTCGCTATATTACTATTTTCCCCTTAAATTTACTTCATTTCATAATAATTGTCATCAGAGGATGAGCATATTTTTATGCAAGAATAAAAATGAAAAATCGATAAGAAAAGCGTGGTATCTGTTGTAAAAAGGAAAATGGGGAAAAAGTTGACAATGAGCAAAAAGTTGTGAGTGGGACGAAAAGCGTGAGCAGTTTCCATCGATGTGATAAAGGAAGAAGACAAGAGAATGTGGTTGGTTTTACATAATAATGGAGACTGAGACAACAACGCTCTGGGAGGAAAACTCTGAAAACTGATGCGCTGTAATATTGCATATAATGTAATATCTCACCTTTATCTTTTAAGGGTTCTCAATGAGCTAAACCGCAGGGAGGAAAAGCTTATAGATTTGTCAATAGAATGGGAAATTCATAAAAGCAAAAAACAGATCTTCAGTCGACACAAAATAGGTATTCATTATAATAAAGCTGCGTATGTTAACAGCAAAACGTTATCTATCGATTGCTTGCAGCGGTAACAATACTAAGCATTTACAATTACATGCCATGCCACATACAGTACAATAAAACTGGCAGGTATTTGTTCAGAATATCTTGTCAAACCCATTGTAGTAACATGTAGTTTGGATAATTTGTACCTTAAACTTAAACGGATTTTTACGTATCTGAATGTACTTCCAGACGAAATTGATGTTTTGCACCAAAGTGAAATAGGATGGTAAATGCGATATAAGTAATGACATACTTCTGTGCATGCACCACCTATGTCCGTATTAATGCACCCTGATCGTAGTTTTTGTCGTCTAATGGTGAACGGTGCACTATATTTATAACACTAGGATTTTTTTAGTAATTTGCAGATGAATTTTAGGATATCTCATGGTGCACGAGGGTAATATCATAATGATTAAAGCAACTTGGTTAGCATTTTTTCTATAAAGGCTTGCGAAAATGCTAACTTGTCCTTTTGTCGAACCGTTTTCAAAAAGGTTTGGAATGATTCACAGTCGACAACTATCA
>JAHZNB010003106.1:0-15848 GCA_027744295.1 Callyntrura guangdongensis | reverse complement strand
GATAAGAAGGCTTACGTTATCAGAGCTTCCCATTCAAAGAAATTTTCCTCGTCAACAGGTCCCGCAAGTATACCTTCGGGTGGATTAATTGTGAGTTCTGCAATTTTAAACAAAAATATGAAAAGTCTAAGCAATGTCATTCATTAATTTAGGGTGATATACACACAATTCATAGTTAAACCTTAACCCGTGTTTTCGTCATTTACGTTAACTCAGTGTGTATACCAGCCTTACACATATTATGCATAATTTATTTGAGCAAAGTTTCAATTGCTTTACAAGTTGTGAGAAAGTTACACTTTTCATTTTCTTACGTTTATACTCAGCCATTAAGCGTCGCAATGCAGCACCGGCCATGGTATCGAGTTAAATTAACGTTGCAAACTTAAAAATGTTCAATGTTTGTATTTTCCAAACAAACAACTGGGTTCAGATGCACAGTTTGGGCTATTTTATTTTTATTACTTTCTACAAAATCACTGAAATCACCTCGTAACGACTAATTTTTAGGGTTTAAATGTCTCTCCCAGAGAATTCGTTTAGAAATTTAAATTCTGAGACTCGGACAAATCTAGTGTAAGTAACTACGCTTTAATCAATAATCGTTGCAGCTGCAGAATTTATCTAATTAATTATTAACTTCATCCGTAATAATGGAATGAACAATTACGGGAATGGGATAACTTTTAACTCTTTAAACTCTGAAGGTAGGCGAATGTGACAAATACTGAAGAAGGGCAAGATTATTCAGCTGACCCAAGTAAATATTTACATTTTCTATGTGTGTCAATACACCCCTCTTCCTAAACGTTGCAACATTACTGCAGCAGATCAGCGCGAACTTAAATTCAATGTTTGCATGCATGTACATACTTATAGTTGTCAGTTCTATATCAACAATGAAACGTGTCGCGGCGGGCTGTTGTTGTTTGTATTATACAAATTGTATATCACTTCTTAGGAAAATGTTTGTTCTCCGACTGTCAGTTGATCATTTTTCATGCAGATAGACAACGTAATAGCGAAACATAAACAACCTAAACCATTTATTTACCATTAATTATTTTATTTTATTAAATGTTATTGTTGCAAAATTTTCCATAATAGCCGAAAGTTTCCAAAAAATATACTTAAATTGTTAGAAGTGTAAATACGTAAGAAATACAGAAAAAATGAAGACTCATTATGGAGTCGAAGTTGTTCGGAAACAAAACAGGTACAAGTCCACAAATTTTTAAACATCTTAGTTTATATTTTCGGTATTGTTTATGAATCTTGTGTAATTATTGTCAATTGTAGTCAACTAACCAGGTCTGAAGTTCACGATCTAATTCTCGCAGCTCTAGAGGGTATTCCATTGAATGAGCTCCCAATTTCGGCAGCTGAGGGTTTGCAGTTACCTGTAGAGGATGTGGAGGAAGTTTCCCCGGGATTGTCGGCGTATGTGGAGTGTATCACGATTTATTTAATTCCCAATGTCCATGATCCAGAACGAGTCAGTAATGGAAATGGAACTGCTGGACTAGAGGAGGATGAGGATGGAAACATTAGTGCAACGCAATCAAATTTTAAGGTAGTTCATTTTAGAAATGCGAAAGTTATCAATGTTTACTCTTTCATTCATACACAATTTTGACTTCCAATTACAGAACTCGTACTCTGTGTTCGTATTTGAGTTGGACATGCAAGGAGAGGAAGCAGAGTACATGGATGACAATGAAGAAGATGGTCAGTCGGCTTCATCTCATCACTGGCTTCTCCCATCCAAAAGTTTTCATGGGCTCTGGGATTCTTTGATATTTGAGTCCGATATAAAGTGCAAGGTATGATGATGTTGATGTTGCACGAAGAATATACATCACAATTGGCAATTCGATGTGAAATTTGTTTTTTTTGGGAAATAATCGGTAGGTTTGTTCTAATTTTAGTTGATAGATTACGTGAGAACTGCTGTCATGTTCTCCACGAAAGAGGTAAGTTACGTTGGAAAATTCAAGTTATAGTCAAGTTGCATTCAAGTCAATGAGATTTTTTAAATCAAGTTGCAAGTACTGGGTTTAAAATGGTCAATATGTGTTTCTTGGTTATTGTCATTTAAATTTAAATGAAACATTTTCTCTCTAGGTAAATCCTACACTGGTCTCGTGGAACAAAGTAATCTTGCTGCATGGTCCACCAGGAACTGGGAAAACCAGGTAGTGAATTCAAGTGTGAATGCCACAGTTATTTGTGTTATTTGTGATTAAATTATGATTTATAAATTCTGATCCAAATTTGTAAATTTGATTATAAATCTAGGACAAAGTATATAACATTTAACATTTCCGCTGTAGGTTTATTTAAACTTTATTTTCAAATTTTGCAGAGCGGTAAACTTGTAACGAAAATGTTTGATAAAATACTGGACCTTGTGGAAGACCCTAAAGGGCTAGTATTTCTCCTTATAGACGAAGTAGAAAGTCTTGCTCAGTGTCGCCAGTCTGCAGAATTGGGAAACGAACCAAGTGATTCTATTCGTGCCGTTAATGCTTTGCTAACTCAAATTGATCGCGTCAAAAAGTAAACACAACGTTTACTGATGAACATTAATGATTAGTGATTGTGTTTATCATTTTTGGCTCTATTTTCAACCATAAAGTTTATGTGTTTGTTTTAAATTATTTTTTTAGATATCCAAATGTTCTCATCCTCACAACTTCAAATATAGTCGGCTCGATAGACCTGGCGTTTGTTGATCGTGCTGATCTCAAATTGTACATTGGTCATCCTCCTGCCACCGTTATTTACGGAATACTTGCTTCCTGTGTCAACGAACTAATACGTGTATGTGCATAAATCATCATGAATATAACAAAATAACAAAATTGCGCCTTTTAGCTTTTCACCTTTTTTACGTTTTCCTGTACTTTACTTATACCAGGTAAACCTTGTGACTAGCCAAGACGGTATATCAATGCCAATCAGTTACAGCCCTGAGTTTGCTTCACATCCGTTGGTGTCAAAACTGTTTGAAGTTGCAGAGTAAGATTTCCATTATTGTACATCTATTCAATTGTCAATTACTGCAATTAAATAGCAATGCAGCGCCACAACTTGAACATTGTAGCATTTAATTGCGTTTATTTTTTTTATAGAAAAGCTATCGGTCTCAGTGGTCGCTCTCTTCGCAAGCTTCCCTTCATAACATTTGCCGACTTTTCCTCTAAAATTCGTAACGTGTCAGGATCGTGCCCACTCGTCAAGTTTTTAGACGCAATGACCACAGTTGTCGATAAAGAACTCTCGGATAGGCTAGCACTAGAAAACAATAGTGAAAAAAAGAATTCAAGATCCGTTAGTGATACGTCCGTTATAAGTGGCTATAATTCTTCCAAGATAACATGTTAATGTGCAATGTCTACTGTAAGTATTTTTAAAAAGAGTAGATTTACACACATACGTACTATAATGACGTAAACTTAGCTTAACTCTTGCTTACGTTTACGTATTTACAAATTAGTGAAAAAAATCGTGTTTCAATTACAAGTGTTCGTAAAATAGAGTTGGTGTCTGTGTTTGCGTACATAATTTTATTTTTTACTTTTATATCAAAATCACATTTATTTTCCTCCAATCGTGTAATCTAAATTTTTGATGAAGTTAAAATAAAACCTGTTGAATTTCTTATCATACGCAAAATATGTACTAGGTTTCCTTTTTACGTAGGATCCTTGTCTTCATCAGTCTCTTCTTCGGACTCAGAAGGAGGCAGGTCTATATGGTCTATGGTTAACGAAAAGTTTACATTAATTAAGGTGGTAAATCGTTTTGTAAAGTTTCATCGTTTCACTAAAAAATACCTCTGTCTTTTTCTCGTTCTTGTCGCAACCTTTCCAAAGTTTCATTTTGAAACAAAATAACGCCTTCAGAAGAACTGCACTTTGAGTATCCTTCCAGAAAATCGTCATTCATTTTCATAAAGCTTTTACCCCATTTAAATTTGCTCAGGTACGCTTCCCCAAGGTCTCTAAAATCTGAAAAAGTAATCGTTAACAACGTCAACGGATTCATCACCACTTTTTAGTTTTCAAAGTTACGGATTTCTACTGTAAAATTACTGCAAATAGCCATGGATGCCGCAATGGCTTCAACGCACGATAACTTCATAGGCCGGCCAAAATTAACATTATTTGCTGCTACGAGAAAAGGAAGAAGCCGTCCATGTTGGGGTCTGTGTTTTAAAATAGTTCCAGACTCGGGTATTTGCGCCCAGGAGCAGTCTATCACAGCAAGACCACCCTGCTTCATTATCTCCGTATCTGCGGGGGAAAGTACCTACGGAAATCATTTTTGAAAACTTAATACTCCAATCATAAAAATTGCATGTTGACAACTTACAAATTAAACCGGAAACCACGGCTATCTACTGGGGAGGATGGGCCAAAAGTATAAATTAACCCCACCTAGATACTTCGTGGTTACACGTGGAATACGAAGTACCCACGGCCTTGACTCTACTATATTTTATTTACTGACATTTTATTGGCTCTTGGTAACATTATACCCTTAACTAATCAATCATGAAAACCAAAACATCACTCAAAAATATATTTAAATGCTAAATACCGTAACAATTTTAGCTTGTCATGTTGTAGAAGATTTTTGTAAAAAAAAGGTAAGGGTGGAGTTAACTTTTTTTGGGTATGGTCTAGCCCGGTAGATTGAAGTGGTTTATACTTTAGTCTTCTTACCTGTGTTGCCAGAGGATCCAGAACAATGCCCGGAAATCGCTGTGACGGTTTCAAAATATTCACCAGTCCGTGCCGTGCCAATTTCCGACCTGTGCACCTTTTCGGATCACACTGGGCCAAATCCCACATGGCAACGGGAAAAGGGGGAGAGATTTCTCTGTGTCCATTTTCTTCTTCCTCTTCACCAGATTCTTCCTTATCACTGGCACTACTGCCACCCTCATCCTCACTTCCACTCTCTCTTTCCGCAATATCTAAACCTGCCATTTTTCTACAACATTCACTACTATTTCCTTCCGCATCTTCTGATAAAAATGACTGCGAGTTTTTTGCCTGTCGCCTTGCTTTCCTTCTGTCCCCACCCGGGTGACCTCCTCCTGCAGCACCACGGGTTCCCCCTTTACCTTTTCCTTTCGGCATATTTAAAAGCTTGCCGTTGTGCTTAACAGTTAATTTTTCAGTTTAACTTTTTGATGATGAAGATTGATCCATAAAAATCGAAAACAACCTGCGTCACAGTTCACAACATATGACAGAGCACAGGCAGAGATGTAGAATGAAACACGGTGTGTTGCGTTGCACTTTTCCGTATTTACATCTAACCTAAACATTCTCTCGTTTGGACCAGTGCATCACAGCCCACCGGTGGCCGGTGTCCAGATTAGAGGAAACAAGCTCACAGGGGGGTACCGGCACGCCAGTGTCAGGTGGGCCAGGATGAGGTCGGTATCCGGTGGGCCACGAAGGTCGGTGGGCGGTGTCCGGTATCCACCGGTATTCTCTGAAGCACTGGTTCGGACAAACTCTTTGATCTGTTACGATCAGTCTTTGACTGATGATGGTATAGGTCAGGTATGTAGGTTGTATATAGTTTTCTCGATTCGTCCCCGACCGTAAGCACGATAACTGTTTTCGCCAAAAAAGGTATGGATATAGCTCGGATGAGTTCGAAGATGGGCACCTGGGGCCAACCCCCTGGGAGTCAGCGTGGGGTCACAATTTTTTATAGGTGTAGTTACAGATATATATGTACTTTTATAAATATGTCAAGTTTGAGCCAGATTGGTTAATAACTGTAGCTTCCAACAGGAGTCAAAGGTCAATTCATCATCACCAATGGTGATTCACTATAAGATAGTGGTTTGTGGCAAAACTCATCCCTATTCGACTCTTTACGTAGTTGCAAATTAGCGTTTACCTTACACCCTTCTCGTCTCGTGTAACATGAATACCTATGATGATGATGATTTTCAAGGACATACATGTAGTACGTGTTAAAGTAATGTTTGTTTTTCTAATTTTATTATAAGTGCCAAAAGTTGAGAGTATACAGCAATTAATGACATTTAGCGAGGGATTTTAGTAGGTGATTTCACTAGTAAAAATTCAATTAGCGTTTTTCACGAGAAAAACCACACACACTGTAAGCTTGCCTCCGGGCTGTCATATCTGAAAATTAAATGACATAGAACTTGTCCTTGATTAAATGTAGTTAAATTCTGTTGTACTATAATCTACAATAGAGCTACATTGTCGATTTGCCACTCGTCATAGGCTTGAGTTGAAAAAATGCATGCAGATATTTATTGTAACAGGATCAGATTAATTAAAGACGCAATTTAATGCAATAAAAAACCATGGAGCGTCGTAATAATAACCGTTGATGTTAATCTACGAGTTTTTAGCCAGCACCACATATTGCATGACGAATATTGATGAATTGAGTTTAAAAAATCTTTCCGTATTGTCAAACAACTACTTAATAAAATGCATATTTTGCTAGATAAAGCAATGCATATAAAGTTAGGAAAGAAAATTATCCTTCTGAGTTTTAGTTACAATTTATTGTGTATGAAGATGTTCCACTAACGATAATAACGATACTATTAAAATCGGTTTTTTACTCATTGGACGCTGTATTCTTAGTATCTTTTTGCCCATATAATTGGTTTATTGATTGGCTACTTGGTTTGGTCTTTTTGAAACTGGATAATATGTTCATTCATGGAAATTTTATACGTATATTACTCCTAATGGAGATATTTGTATTTTTGTTGGAAATCAGTTTGTTACAAAATAAACACTAATAACCTCAATACTCAATACTGCCAGTAGTGAATCCAATGCTAATTTTCTCAGTTAGCCCCTATCCCTGGTAACTCCTACAGACATTTATTTTCGTAACCTCCATTATCTCTGATTTCCACAACTTCAATTCAATTATTAGATTGGAACAATGTTTTTGGTAATTCACTATGGGCGAAGAAGGTATTTTACGCTCAGTTATTTGGTATAAATGCTTTCAATTATTAGATTGGAACAATGTTTTTGGTAATTCACTATGGGCGAAGAAGGTATTTTACGCTCAGTTATTTGGTATATTGATAGTAACATTTTCAGAATGCAACATGGGCTTGGCACTTCTCTAAAGTACCTCCTAAGGACTTTTAGTTATTTAGGACCAGCCTCTGGGACTATATATAATTTTATTCCGTCGTGTCAGGCCGTCCGTACGTAAACACGAATCCTGAAGGGAAAGGGGTTCTCCTAAAATTCTGTTTTCGCCAATCTCGGATAAGTTCCAAGATGGCCGTTTTTGGGGCCGACCCCACTTAAAATTTCAAAATAATATGACCTATTATGGCTGACATTATGTGTACAGTGTACAGTACAGATGCATAATGTATACGTTTTGCCAAGTTTGGCCAAAATCGGTCGGTTGACCTCTTTGGACTCCCGAAGGGCGTCAAACATTGAACATTGTTTCGTCCATAGCTTCGAAACGGTAAATCTGACATCTCAGTGACATCCCCTTGGGGTAGAAACAAGAGACCTTCTATTTCTTTGACTTTTAACATACCAACTATGGCTCAAATTTGGTACACGAATACCTTATAGACGGTACCGGCCCTTTTCACCAAGGGCTCGGTTGCCGTCAGCCTTGTTGCCACCAGCCCCTGTTTCCCTCGAGACAGTGTACTTCCAAAGTCCATAATATACCATACAACAATCAGTCAAATATTCTATACACATAAAAAACGATATTGTACGTAACATCATTTCATTTTGATATTCTCATTTTGTCATTTTATATTACAAAGCAGTAAAATGTTTTATTTCGCAATCCTACTTCTTAAAAAGATAATTCTTTATTATTCTCGTCTTTCTCATTTTGTCATTTTATATTACAAAGCAGTAAAATGTTTTATTTCGCAATTCTACTTCTTAAAAAGATAATTCTTTATTATTCTCGTCATAATAAACTCGCGCATTCTATTATGCTTTTCAGTAATTGATTTTTGTTAAAGCTACTGCGTAGTAATAATACATAATGCATCATAAAACGCGACAAGTAAATACAAATGTGTTTCTAATTTTTCATGGTCAACGTCGCTGCATACAAAGTCATTTACAAATCTTACGCTACATGGCACAGCGTTTTGTATATTTTTCAGCTTCAATCCCACGCCTTGTAAACCAACCTCTCCCTCATAAAAACGCCAACATACGAGCACTTTATTTTTTTCGATATTGAATCAATTGTACCCTTACGTATACTTGTGTATCAACTTGGTTTAATACCAGATTAAACATTTTTTAATCCGTCTCCCATGTTCATACTGTACCTACTCACATATTATAAGAGATTGGTACACCTCCTACGAATAAACATTGCTTGTGAGTGTGTGAACTGTGAACATTTACAATGACAAATAACATTTTTCTCATTTCATTTACCAACTCAGCAGCAAGAAGACTTGTCGCTTCACCAAAAAAAAGTTTCCTTCGCTCTATCCACTGTAGTTGCATTATGTTGATCTCTCTCTCTCTATCTTTCTTATAACTTGATTTTGTACTACTTGGCTTCTACTAACGATATAATATTTCCTCTTTTTCTTTAAAGCTTACGGTTTAATAGAAGTTGATTTTCATGTCCACGTACATACTTACAATTATTATCATTATCATCGCCGCCGCCGTCATGCCAATATGCAATGTCGCTCTTTGCTGCGTAGGCATACCATCTTTTCGTAACCCTAAATATTTTAGACTTCTTTTGTTTCAACGTAAACTGGGCTTTTAAAGTTATCTCTGGTACACTCTCTGAGAGAGACACACACACACAAAACTCAATCTCCCATGCTGTGTGTGAGTAGGCACAGCTATAAGTAATAGTAATAACATTACGGCTGTATGTGTCGTGTTTTCCTGTGAATTTTTTTTTGTGATTTCAGGAGGAGGCGAAAAAAGAAAAGCCAGAGAGTATTATATGTGCATACCTACCAACGTTAACACAAAGCAGTGGGCCTCTCTCTCTCTATTAAAAAGTTTAAATGTGGCATGGTACATGAAATGGACGGACGCATAATAATAATATAATATATTGAGTAGTGGAAAAATAGAGAGAAGTGAGCTTGGAGAGAGAGATGGAAAGCCTGTTCCCTTTCGTTTTTTATTCTGTTGAACAAGCCGTGTAATACCAACATTTACTACTATACAGGCTACTACTACTTTTCAAACTTTATTTGGCAGCCAGGAGCAAACGGCAGTAGGAAAAAAAGAGAGCAGAGAGGAGAAAAAAGAGGAAACAACTCCAAAAAAGTCTTCCTACGAACTGAACTGCGCTGACTTGGTCGTGTGGTGGTGGTGGTGGTGTGCTGCTCAGTGAGATTTTCTTCTCTTGTCTTGAAAGCTACTCCATACCATGTTGTTCAATAACAAAAACCACACCACCAACACACACGCATAATATTTTGCTTATATATGTACCTATGTGTAACGTATTGAGAGAGAGAGAGTCGTCCATATACGTACCCACACACACAGTCTCTCCAACGAAGACTTTGTATGCTTCACACAAATGATGAAAAGCTGTATAATAATATTAGGTATGTATGTACAACATTGCATGTCGTCGTTTCTCACAGGAAAATTCTCTCTTGGATGGCGTATGGAGTTGCTGCTGCTGCTTAGATATCTCCCTACCACCACCACCACACACCAGCACAGTATTAGTTGCAGCAGAGAAGCTGGTAAAGTAAAGTTAGAGAGCTGCAAACACGCTGAATTTTGTGGCATTTTTTTGGTGTTCTTGGCGTTTCTCGTTGTTTCCCCGACACTTGGTTCCTATATCTCTGCAAGTCCACATGCAATAGCAGAGCAGCAGACCACCACCACGGATCTCTCTATTTTTCTCTCTCGCTCTCTCCTTCTAACCTTTTTTCCCTTCCTTCACCATTTCTTCCACCAACCAACCGATTTTCTTGGTAGAAACTAAAAAAAAGTTTCTTTATCCTTCGTCGTCATCGTCGTCACTACGACCACACTGCCATCCCATCTAATACAGGGAGTATATCACACTCCGTGTGTGGAGGTGATCATCATATCGAACAACGGTAACGTTCTCGTGTTGTCGCTTTTCAAGTACACCTCTTCTCCTCGCAAAACTTTTTTCTCTTCTGATGATGTTACTCCAGCATGAGTAGTGGTGCTTCTTATAACATCTCCGAGACTTTTCTCTCTCTCTCACTGCTCAGCTGTTGTAAAGCTGCCAAGAAAAAAAGGCACACTAGTGTACATGCATACAACTCCAGAGAGATACTACTACACTAGTATATCCATTACAGTGGCAGTGGCACTGCAGCAATGCGTATATCTGTGGTAAGGAAAAGGGTTTAAGACGACCCTTCAAGGAACGACCGTCCATAGAAAGAAATGCATGCAGGTTGCAATAAAAGCTCCTTCACAAAGTACACACGTATGCATCTTATAAACCTAAAAGTTTATTTCCACTAACCTCAGTGAGTGCACACACCACCGTGGTTGGGTATTTGTGTGTTTCGGGGAGCTGCATAATACATGACATGACATTAAAGTGACAGTACTAGTGCTCTGGTAGAGGATGATGGTACCCGGTGGGAACATTTGTTTTGCTTTTAAGGGTCTACCTACACCAACATACGGGGAGAAGGACCTTGACAAGAAATAGTACAATAACAATAATAATAACAACAAAAAAGAATCATTCACAAGTTGTTGTCAGTGAAGTAAGTGGTGGTGTGGGGGGTGTATTCAAGTGTATTGGTCGATTATGGAGATGCTGTGAGCTCTCCAGGGTCACTGGGCAGAAAGGACAGAGTTGACATTGACGAAAAATGGTGAGGTGCAACGAGGCAAGGGGAAAGGACAACGTAATTTTGTAACGTAATGTGGGTGGAATTTTGTATAGAATGACATGATAAAAGTAATTAGTAGGACAACATTACATAGTGCGGTTGGTGATTACGGGTTATTTTACGAGCGCTATTGTAAAATGATTACGTGAGGATAATTCACTGTTTTGGAAGGACAGCCAGTTTTTCGTTCCACGGAGCGAGAGAGTGAGTGATTTGAGTCAATTGACTTTTAGCGGAGATTATCGTCAATTGGCTAATTTGCAAAGAGTGTGTTTGCGTGGAGACGTGACTGAATTGGCGGTGACGTTTGTATGGTGTTGTCAGTGAAATGAGGTGTCATTTGTTGTAAAATTTTCGACCTTACTGTAATGACCGTATTTTGTGACTGCGCGTGAGTTCCTTGGGTTGTCGTCATGTTTTTCTCTTCATGTTCCTCTATGATGGCTGTGTACCCCAATGATGGGGGAGGAATGACAGTAGCTGCCGTGTCTCAAAAAGAATTAAACGGTCCTCCTTCCACCATGTCTTCAAAAAACTCTGAATCTAAATACAAACAAATCGGGATTATTCCTCCCCCTCCAGGATTCCTTCCAGCGGGGAGTAATGGGTCCAGTATTGGGGGTCCTTTGCCAAACCTCGGGGCTACAAACATGATGACCATGAACACCAGTGGGTCATGTGGCACGGGCTTTGTACCGACGACCACGGGACTGAAAAAGAGTGCTCAGTCCTTTACAAGTCATTCACAGTTAAAAAGCCAAATGGCGGAGGTGCCATTGATCACCAATAATAGCTATCATCATCACAGCAACCACCACAACAATTACAACAACCACGTTCATCATCATTTAAATCACTTGCATCAGAGCAAGTCGAGTGGAAAACACACCGGAGGGGTAGGCGGTGGAGGGCCTGGGGACGGAATGATGATGACTCACGTGTCACAGCAAAATAATCACTATCACAACACTGGCTCTTCTTCGGTGGTCCACCCAGGGCATTTGACAGGAGCACCCCCAATGCATTGTCATCCCCCACTCCCGTACCAAATTCTGCAACAACAGCAGCAACAATCTCAGCATCATCATTGCACGTCTTGTCATAAGAATAATGGAGGAGGTAAGACCCCTTTGAGCATCTTTTTAATTTAAATCGCTATCCATATTCTGAGCAGCGTGACGCGTCACGCATGGTACCTGGCCGTGCGCAATTCATTATTTCACTTTTTCACAATATTCCCACGGTCATTTTCTGGACAGAGATATATATTCTTAAGGTAGGTAGGTTTTTTCGTCGTGTCTCACTCAATCGTCGTCAGTATAACAACCAACCCCAAAGTCGTGATTTACTGTTGATCCTCATCCCAGTTTCAAGGTTGTCCTTCCTTATCGCCACACATTATCGACACATTTTTTCTTAATGAATCATTCTCCATCATCATCTCCATCATCATTTAGCAGGACCAAGTTGACGCTGTTTTACATGACTGACATGGCAGCACCATTAAAAAATGTCCCTATCAAAAAAATCCAGAGATGGTGGCTCGTGATGACGAAGACGCCAATTCACTTAAAATTACTCATGCTCGCCCATTACCATCATTATCCTGTTCCATTGCTATTTTATCATTTACCAGCCAGCATTTGTTCGTGATGACGAAGACGCCAATTCACTTAAAATTACTCATGCTCGCCCATTACCATCATTATCCTGTTCCATTGCTATTTTATCATTTACCAGCCAGCATTTTGTAAGGCACTTATTATAATTCCATATACACAGTACCCGAGGTTCTCCTTTTTGGCAATGAATCATTCTTTTGTTCTGCAGCAGAGACGGAGAAGAGGTACATATGAATTTTTTTTTAAAATTACATATATAAATATTAACGGGGTTCACTGGCGTATAACGTCGATGTTGTTGTTGCTGCTGATGATGATGACGATGCTGCTGACGAGAATGATGATGATGCGATTCTCTTGTTTTTTTCTGGTGATGATGATGGTTACAAAACAGAATCAGTGCAAAAATTAAATAAGGCAGAAAAAAAGATCATCATGATCACCCTTTTTTGCAGAGAGCAGCTCACTACTGAAAACTCTGCGGAATCATCATTGTTATTGTTATTATTATTGTATTATTGTATAATATTTAGAGATTATAGTTATCATGTTAATGGTGGTGGTCTGGTAAGGTTGCTTTTCGTTTATAAAGGGTTATTTGGGGTTTCATTTGTTGGGCCGTTGGGATCTCTCTCTCTCTCTCTTTGGCTATATATTTTTTTGCACACCACCAATGATTAATAATCTCGAGGAAATGGGCCATGTTTTTCGTGTCATCTAGTCGTAATATAGATTAGCCGTCGCCGTCATTACCTCTCTGTGTTGTGGTGTGTGCGCGCATAAAATTTTGTATGTTTCTCGGCCGAAAATGTTTCCCAGTTTACACGTTCTGTTTGCTGATGAGTGGCATCTATGTGGCAGATACAACGCGAATTTTGTTTTATGGCTCCCCGGCTCAATACATTGTTTACTGGGTGGCTACTGCTTCGCTCTTGTTATTACTGATTAGGGATTTGTGTGTAATCATCATCATCATCATCATAATGTACAAAGCCATAATGATACATTTTTTGCACGACGAGTAAACGTGTTTGTGTTACGTGAGCATATATATATCCCCCACTTTGTAGCAGCCGTGCTTTTTTTCTGTGTTTGTGTGCTTACGGCTTTTTCGTCTAAAATGGCTTTGTTTACCCGAAAGAAAAAACGGAAAGAGAGTGAAACAACCACAATATTGCGCACTCAACCAACAACCTCAACAGGTAACAACTTTATCCCGGCTACATATATACAGTCGTAATGGGTAGACAGGAACACGGAAAAAAACGGCGGAAAACGTAATGGGAAAGGGGTTTGAACATTATATTGGTATTCTATGTAAACAGCACAGCAACAACAGTAATACCATTTAAATGGATAAATTTGCCATGTTTTGCCAGATGTGTGGTTACTCAACTCTAGGTAGATGGATGGAAATGGGTGAATATAGGCAGGAATGATGGTGGTGCTGATCCCTGGGCTGCATTATTTTTTTAAAGGCTTTTCGTTACACATCATCCCATTATTCACAAGGTAATGTACACCAAAGTGAGTACAAGTTGACGGGATGATGATGGGACTGGAGGGTAAGGGGCAGCTATATAGACACGCAAAAATTGGGCTTTTTTGGCTGGGGGATTTTGTGTACTTGCATGGAGGTATGCCATGTCAGTCAGATAAAAGCTGAAAAATAACTTTACAAAGAGCTGCAGAAGAGAGATTTATGAAGCCTAGTGTGGCGTGTTGTTTAGTTGGAGGCACAGCCATATAGGTAGTCTCTCTGGTGAATGGCGTCGTCGTGAATGTTTTAACCTACTCCACACACCGCCACCGCCGCCACTGTTTGATATGCAATTCATGCAAAATACACACATACATCTCATCATGCATAATTGACTGGTAAATTGTTTATTTTATGCGGATCTGAGGATTTAATGCTGTCGATGTGACGCATCATTCATTCATTCCCTCCTGACGACGACAACGACGATATATGTATACACACACACCAAGTAAGAGGGAGAGCTGAAGTTTATCAGATTTATGGCTGAGGATACGGACGAGCGTTGTTTGAGAAAAGAGGGCAATGCAGTGCTTACGCGAGGAGAGTTAAAACAGATATTGGTAAATTGATAGGAGGGCATTGGCAGTTGTTGGTAAGTTATATCAGCAAAAACACACGGGCAGGCAGAAAAAAAGACGTAAATATTGACTGCCTCTTGAGAGTGTGTGTCGAGTCTCTCGTTCATCAAGAGGGAAAGATAAAAAAATTGTAATGAGGAATGCGCGAGGTGTACATTGGCTTATAGGTTACTGTAATCAGAGAGTGGCATCAATATTTATACCCCGTTATTACACGCCTTGGCTGATCGTTTGTACGAGCAAGTGTTGACAGGAAAAAATAAATGAACATAGAGAGAACACGAGAGAAAGAGAGAGAGAGAGATTTGACAGGAAAAAAATAAATGAACATAGAGAGAACACGAGAGAAAGAGAGAGAGAGAGAGATGCACAAAAGTGTCAAGAAACGGCAACGTGATAATGATCGATATGATCGGCTTTGCCGGCTGGCGTAATGAATATTCATTATCGGATGTATTAGGTATGCGTGCATTTTGATGTGGTCATCATTATCATCATCATCATCATCACGTTCTCCGCGCCCATCAGCAACGACGTTGTTTTTGTGCACCTGGTCCGTTATGCAGCTGAGGAATAGAATGGTAAAAATGGCAATAATAAGTTGGTTGTATTTGTGACGCGATATATGGTTGGTGTGATATGAAGGAATTTTTAACGAGGAAATTACCTTCTGTGCTGCCGTCACTGTGGTGATTTGATGATTCATTATTCGCCACGTTTTCCTTTGCTGTGTTGGTGCTGGTGGTGATGATGATGATGGGAGCAAACATCGGCATAAGAGTTGCATGTATGTAGGGACGTACCTGTGTACCTCTGTCCCAATTAGCTTACCGCAGTGGAGGGAGAGGACATTCACACTACTCTGCCTGTTGTTTATTTTATGACTTTTTTTGGCGAAAATTGAAGAAGAAAAGGGTTACGGCGTGTGGCGTGTGAGCGGGTGGCTGATGAGGAGTGATTGCTGTGGTGTTGGAACAAACCTCGATATCGCGACATGATATAGGCGTGTTGAATGTACAAAGGGCTATATGAAGATGGGGCACGCGTGTTAAACAAACCGATCACTGTAGTTTATGAATGAAGTTAGAATGAATCAGCAGTGGAAATAAATCAAATTAGGTTGATGATGGTGGCAGTGGTTGATTGGATTTAGCTGTCTGTATTGGAGCATGACCGAGGAGGAAAACGTGGCAGAGGGT
>JAHZNB010003105.1:0-19052 GCA_027744295.1 Callyntrura guangdongensis | reverse complement strand
CATCATCAGATAACTGCTTTCATTGATGTGACATTCAAAACATATATCCTATTTAATTCTACAGTATACAAGGTCAATCGGTACGTTAATTTTTAAAAATGAAGAATGCCTGGTTACTTAAATTAAAAAATTATAACCCAGGTAGCATAACTTATTACAGAGACACAGTTGTTTCCCGTTTAGCAATAATCCAATCCTTAATTAATTTCACAAAGTTACCAAAGGGTATTTTTTCAATTACCCAGTCCCGGGGAAGTTTATTCCATAAAATGATTCCACGATAGAATGCTGATCTCTTGTATGTTTGTGAGGAGTGATTACATATTGAGATTAGCGGCATAGTTCTTTCATACTTATCACATAGTTTAACCTGTTTGTCCTTTATTAGCCTATACATGTTTTTTGCTAAACTTAAATCAATTCTTTCAGACAATGTTAAAAAATTAAGTCTACGATGAATTTCATTAATATTCACATTCGATTTTATATTAGAAAGTTGTCTACTACTTTTTTTCTTGGAGTATTTTGGGAGGAAAAAGCTGACTAAAAACCTATTAATTATATCCTGAATTCCGTTCAGTTTAATTTGTGTATGTGAACCCCATATGTCACAACAATAGTCAAGAATAGAGTGAACGTATGCGTTTATTAGTACGCGTACAGCGAATTCAGTCAAATATTTTTTGATACCATACAAATATGAGATTCGTTGTCTGACTTTTTTCTTCACCTCATCAAGGTGATTTTCAAATCTCAGGGATTCCTCAAATATGACACCCAAATATTTAAAATTTGATACTCTTTCTATATTAGATTTGTTGATCGTAATCACATTATAAGTTGTTTTGCATACCGGTGTCTTTGAGAAAATCATAAATTTAGTTTTATCATAATTCATTACCATTCTATTTTCCTTACACCAATTATCGACAGCCTCTAACTGCTGCTGTGCCAATTTCATTAAGGCCTCAGTATCGGTACCCTCGATGTAAAAAACAATATCGTCGCAATATAAAAGAAAAGGAACCGTTAAAAATAGGCCAATGTCATTAATATAAGCACTGAATAGGATGGGGCCGGTACAGCTTCCTTGTGCTATTCCGAGTAAATTGGGAAAGTAGTCATTGTCATTACCTATTTTGAAACATCTACCTGTTATAAACAAGTATACTATTTGCAGTAAAAGTATGTCTAAACTGAATTGCTTTAGCAGTTTAACAATAAGTATGTACGGGGAGACTGAATCAAACGCCTTCCGCATGTCAATATATACTGCTAAGACTTTTCCATTACGTTTGTCAGTACCTTTAAATAATGAATGAGAAAATATTGAGAGTGCCGTGTGTGTCGAGCGTTTTCGTCTAAACCCGTGTTGCTCGTCACAGAGACGCTCTTCAATGCCGGTGATTAGTTTATTATATAAAATTCTATCAAAGACCTTTGTGAACGGAGATAATATTGATATCGGTCTATAATTACCTGGATCGAGCAGTGACCCTTTTCCTTTAAACAATGGTACAACTCGTGCACATTTAAATGACGTTGGAATACTTGCCATACTCACAAGTATCATAAACAGTACAGATAATTTGGTTGAAATCGGTTCAACAAAATGTTGAAGTAATCGAGTTGAGATAGTAGTAGTGTCATTATTACCTTTTCTCGGGTTTAGTTCGTTAATAGCTGACACTACATCTTTACTTGTTATTACTAATGTATTGTTAACCCTTTTGCTACTGTCTTGATTATCTTGAACAATGTCATCAATCTTTGATGCTTCTAACACATAGCTAAAACTAGGGATAATGTCGTTTTCTGGCTTAATTACGAATGCATCAGCCAGTGTTTTGTTAATTGCTCTTTTATCTGTCAATTTGACTCCATTGGAGTCCTTAATTGTTGTTATACTACTATTGGACTTATTTCTATAATGAGTGAGATTATCAATAGTATTCCACAATGTGGTAGTGGTATTTATACCTGAACTCATACAGGGGTTTAAAATATTATGATAGTGGTTTTTCTTTGCTAGTTTTAGCTCATTATTGTACTCGTTTCTGGCTGCTCGATATTTTTTAAGAGTATCTTCATTATTTACTTTTATATGTTCTTTCATCATGATGTTTCTACATTTACGAAGACTGCTGAGATAAGTGGTAAACCATGGATTTGGTTTACCTTTGACAAGGCGCTTTTTGATTGGTGCAAACTTGTCTATCACATTGATTAGATCACTATTAAATTCATTGAATAATTTGTCAGCATCTCTGAATAATGGATTTGAAGATGCTTTGTTTATGTTAATTTGATTAATCTGTTTACCGAGTTCTTTATAATTCACAATTTTTTGTACTGCGAAATTCTATGACCTTCGGCTGGTATTTAATTTTCTTTGCCTTTCTAACTACGAACGTGAGGTCGTGATCAGATCCAGCAAAAGGAAAATTACCACTTTCTGTATACATGCATTTCCTATTAACGTACACATGATCTAGCAGTGCAGTTAGCCTAGTTGGAGCACTTATCAGTTGCCATAAATTGTACTCTTTGCATAATTGCATTAATTTATGTGCATCTAGATCGAAAGTACGTAGGTGCTTTATGAGATCTATATTTATGTCTCCTGAGAGAACATATTCACAACTAAGTTCTTGTAGCCGTAAATTAAATAATTTAAAAAACTCTAGGAATGTAGGTTTTGGCACTCGTGGAGGATTATACACAAAACAGACAAGTATTGGTGCTACTCCAAAAACTGATATCTTGAGAACAACGTATTCGATTTGTTCCACCGTACTTAGGGTGAGATCTAAAACTTCATATGAGATGTCATCCCTAATGTACACATCGTAAATTAAATAATTTAAAAAACTCTAGGAATGTAGGTTTTGGCACTCGTGGAGGATTAAACACAAAACAGACAAGTATTGGTGCTACTCCAAAAACTGAAATCTTGAGAACAACGTATTCAATTTGTTCCACCGTACTTAGGGTGAGATCTAAAACTTCATATGAGATGTCATCCCTAATGTACACAAGTAAGCCCCCTCCAGAGCTGTAATACCTATCCTTCAGGACAATATTGTATCCATTAACATTTATCTGTTGATTCGTGTCTCTATCAGGGTCAAGCTTTGTCTCCGTGATTCCTAAGACTTGTACTTTAGAGTATAACAATAATTGATTAATCTCATCTAGCTTATTTCTCATACTATTCAAGTTAACATGACATATTATAATACCCTTCATTTCACTATTTTTTTTCCATTCAGTTGGTATTTCCAATTGTTGTACGTCTTCTAACGTAGTATCAGGATCATGTGTGTAAAATGGTAGCTCAGGTATTTCCGTAGGGGTTGTGCAGACATCGCATTTCCAGTCAGACGAAACTGGAGGTTTCAACGATACACATTTAAATGCTTTAGCCTTGTGGAAGGTTGATGAGCATGCGCTACAGGTTATTTTCCATTGTCTGGCGGTTATTGGCTGATTGCATTGACGGCATCTTGTTGAGTCCATCGCTCGGGAGTTCATAATCAGCAAAAGTTGGTTAGTTTAGTTTGTTATCCTTGGTGGGATAAGTAGTAATAATATACATTTTGAAGTTCGAAAACTTGCCTGTATAGCTCTCAATGGTACTTCAGAGTGGAGGCCGTATTTAGACAGACAAGAGGCGTCAAACTCATGCTTCATCTGTACAGCAAAGTCCACTCTGGTCACTAATAACAAGTGATCTTTCGGCTGAGTCTTCTGGTAAAGTCCAATATTATACATGTATAGTCACGAACAAGGGGTGAACTAAGATGCGGCGCGTAGTATTTTTACAAGTTGATGTAAACATTTCATATTACTATCATTTCTGGCCGTTTAATTAGTTAATTTGAACTAGAAAACTTCAATTATTATTAGATTTATTCACACTTCACTGATTTTGCACAATTGTTTATTCAGTAAGATAATGGATAGTGTGATATTTCACGTATTTAATATATTAAAAAAATAATAAATAAAGAGAGAGAGAACAGCAAGACTGTGTGACTGTGTGTACACATACTGTACACATGGTTTCAGGACTTTTAATGGAAGTCAAATTTGTGACCGCTGAGTTCAACCCAATTAGGGACGCTGTCCATAGCAGGAGTACATTTAAGTCTATAAGGAGTGAGCAGAACTTTCTTGATGTTGTGTTGTTCTCATAAAATGCACCTGTGTTGGGAGAGTACTTTATACGCACGGGGCGTATCTGTTGGATGAGAGTGTGAACTTTGAGCAAGAACTTCCACATGATTTGGCTAAGGCATTGTTAAATATTGTTTCAATTGTTTTGTTACAAAAACTAACTTAAAAATATCTCTGGTACTTTTGGTAGAATAGTTTTTGCTTTGCTAATAGTTTATGAGTGCAAAATAGTTTACCTCTGAATGAAATAACCTCACTGAAGTTAAATGCCCAAAAATTGCTGGACAAAAAACGTTATGTTTTGAGATGTGGAAGTACTTATTCACGCATGCTGCGTAGTTAATGGTTCCAATGGGGGTTAATAAGAAATTAAATAATATTTTTGAATAGCTTTTTCCAATTTTCCCAAATTTGATGTTTACACTAATAGTAAGTAATTCACTCGAGTCGACGGGACCACGGATCATTAGATGGAGTTAGGACCACATGACTTACATGGAAATAATTAAATAAGAATTTAGGTCCGTATAAGTTGTAGCTTTATACTAAGCTAAATAATTTTCAACACAGTATATAAGTGCACGCGATTAATAGCGTCACCATTGCTATTATTATTGACAGTTACAAGCGTAATTTTTTACTCTATCTACAGATATCTGGAAAGTGGTGTTTATAAAAGCCTGCAGAGGGTTTGATGTACATATAAAAGAATTATAGATTCTGTTTAGAAAACGAGGATCGAGGAAACAAATGTTCTTTGTTCATTAAAGTTGTAGAGGACACAATATAAATTGTTAGATGTACATGCTACCAATAAGCATGTATAAAATACGATTGTTTGGAGACGTCAATCATTACTATTTTTAATAATAACTATAACAAGTGTATATAGTGTTCGGACCAAGCCAAGCCAATTTTGCTAGGCCAAGTCAATTTAAAACTTACGTTAAGCCACTGGCTTGGCTTGCATGCCGAACTAGAGTTGTTCAGCTTGTAAAACTACGTAAATACACCGTGTTAAGATGTGCTGAAACATCCCGCATGAATTGATTCTACCACTCATTTTTAAGTCCACTTTTTTAAACTAATATGTTCAATTGTAGCTGTACTTTTAACACTTATTATAATTATCAACCGGAAATTAATTTTTTCACTATTCGAATGGATTAATACAGGTCAACAGATTAAATTTGGTAAAAGTTAGGTTGATTAGCAGAAAATATGATGAGTATACACAATCTACGGTGACCATCCGTACTATATATCATAGTACAGTACTATATTTTGAAGTTTGTACTATGTGTACTATAAACGTACTATAAATTAAATTCATGTGCTATATGTACTATATTTCAATTTTTTGCAAATTTTCTCAAAGTTGATAAATTTACACACGTGAAAGCCACCAAAAGTACTATTTATGTTACTTTTGAGTACATGATTGGTCTCACTCCATGTAAACAGATTTTCTGCGTGCTGGGTATACGCTTTTAGTTTCCAATATATTTTGTTACTTATAATGTATCGACAACTTTGACCTTGTGTGTTCGTCTGTTTGCCTGTCCACTTTTCAGACGATAACTAAAGAACGGTTTCGAATTTTGAAATAATTTTTATTTCGCTAATCAATTTCATTTCGATCACGGTGAAGCATTGTGGCGCCCTATGGTTTTCAATACCGATACCTCATTCATTCCACTCTGCCACATAGCGGTTTGACGCTATCTGGCGCTCACTGGTCTTCAAAGTTAAACAGTGGTAACTTAGCAACCGTTGCAACGGTTAATAAATTTGAAGTTCTGATTTCGCTTATGGATTACACATTCCATTTTGAGTTGGTGAAGTTTTTGGAAGATAGATCGAAGCTAAGGATTTTCACAAATCAAATGATTACTTCGTCGCTTTTCTAATATTACTTTGTATGTTTATTATAAAATCGTGACCTAAATAAACCTAGACTTTTGTACTTACAACAATTTATATATGGTTTGTCTGGATGTTATATTTATGTAGGTTTTAAGCAAGTTTTTTACTATAGATGTTCTGCATATTAGTATTTTAAAATGAACATTTTGAGAAAATGTGGAGATTTTTTAAATTTTGAGATATACCACCCCTCAAGGTTTGTGTTATATACATAGCTTTACGGCGGTTGATTTTGGACTACAAAAATAAAATATCAACTGCCCTATCGCTTTTTTTTTAAAAAAACTGCCAAACATAGGAGCCATAAACAGAAGCGTAGTGTACAAGTTATGTAAAGTTACATTTTCTTTGCGTTATTTCTCGGATAAATATGAACAATTATGTCTTATTTGTAGATTTGTCATGGTAAAAAAAATGTACTATATTTTGGTGGGTGCAAAAATGCACTTTATGCAAAAATGTGCTATAACAACGATTTGTACTATAAATTCGCTAAAAAATTCTGGTCACCGTAACACAATCGTAACAAGCATTTTCGCCATACGATGGGTACCATGCCAGGTGTCTGAACACGAGAAACAGGAGAAGGGATGTAAGGAGCAGAATTTGAAGGAAAATTGATTGCACTTGTTGTTTAATAGTATTTGGATGTTGGTGGAAGATTTATCCTGTAACGGTTGATTTTAACTCGATCAAGGACGCTATCCAAACTAGGACTACGTGATACATAAAACTACATTACCAGGCGTTCAGCACAAACAAACTCATCTTCCTTGCATTTGTGTCGTTCTGGTAAAATACTTCAAGTTTTGGGTGTCTTGGAGGGAAAATGAACGGGAGACACGAATATTTACGCCGGGTTCTTAGATGGCATGGCAGTTAGACGATTTTTTTCAGGAGAAAAATAGCTTGACGAATAAAATACAAATACTTAGACGAATATTCGTAGACGAAAACATTGAAGTTGAAATTTATAAGTCGTCAACAGTCGAAAAATTATTTATTATTTACAAAGTCAATGCAATGGTTTAAATTTTCAGTCGTTTTGGTCGGTTTCGTAAATTCCACAGAGTTATCTTTGAAAACTTTGGCCCTGGAAGCACAAGTAGTCCTTTCTCTACATTTGTAATATTGTATGGGTGCCGTTTAATGAGGCAGAGAATTCGCTGACTAAGCTCGGTTGTTGAATTAATTAGGCAGAAAACAGTGGTTATCTTCTGCCTAAGTTAGGGTGCTAACTCTAGCAGAAATTAAATTCAAAAATCAATGTTAAAATTTTAAATAGATGATGATGATGACTAAGATAAGCTGATGACATGCTATTTTGTTTGTTTACCTTTCAACATTGCATGGTTATGGTATGTCACAAGTCACAACCACAGGGGTCCAGCTTACTAATGAAGACTCTTGCGTGATCAAAAATTAGGTCTTATAAGTAGAAATACTAGTCCCACTTTGGCATGCTGAATGGGGCACCAACCAAATTTCCCAACGCTTACGATTGTCTTAAAGAGAGAACTTGATTGTAATGATGAATAATTTTGAGATTTGTAGCCGGTATGTGAATTTAAATTCCATCTGACAATGCGTATTGTCGCTATGATGTACAAGAAATGGAAACTTTGTCATTTTGGAGCAGTTAATTTTGTTTCCAAAATAATCGCAGGGTCATAGGCAAAATTCTTACCAAAATTCCCTGTGTCATGCGATAAAGTTAAGTATTAGTTCATGCCACCAATACGGATTGTCCACTTGAACTTAAATTCCACATACCAGCTAATCTCAAAATTATATATCACTCCAGCAAGTTTGAACTGTAGTTCATGCCAAATTGAACTGAGACATTGCCATTTTGGGGGAAAACTGACTATATTGGTGGGTTGATTTTAGAGGAGTTCCATAAATAAATTCACCATATTCGAGCATGGAAAACGAAATTACAAATTGTCGAAATCTTTACGTCAAAACTGTTGTTATATATTAGTTGATATGTTTCCGCTGATAATGTTGGCAGCGTTCAAATATATCAACGTTAAAAAGTTTGGTTGGTGCCAATGAATTCAGCATACCAAAGTGAGACTAGTACTACTACTTAGTTCGTTTAGTAGGAGGTCGCAGTTTAGTTTGTGACCACGTGTGACCATTATTAATCTTACGAATTTACTAAATATGTAAATTTTAAATATGCATAACACACAACATTAATTTTATCGGGTGACTTTTAACAAGGCAGAATAGTCGCTGACTTAGCTCCATTATTGAATTGTTTAGGCAGAAAACAGTGGTTATCTTCTGCCTAAGTCAGGTTGCTAACTCTGGCAGAAATCAAATACAAAATTCAATGTTAAAATATAAAATAGATGATGATGATGATTACGATAAGCTAAATATTTGTAATTTTGCTTGAGCTCCTTTCGTTAGCATGGGTTTTTGCATTGATGACTTGTTTCTTATATTGTAGATGTGTATAGGTTTTCTAAGCAGTAGATTGACAATAACTAGACGCCTTCAACAGCTGGCTGAATATTTATTTCTACAATAATTTACTAAACGGTAATATTTCTTATGCAGTTCAACAAAGGAATTTTTTTTGTTAAATATCTATACAAGTCAAAATCATTAGATTTAAATTATAGTGCTTTTGAAAGTTTTATATAGTATGTTAGGTATTACAGTTTTAACTATGATACCACCGACGTTGTTAATAGGCCACCCTACATGGCTATGGCTGAGCGTATACCTAGTCGGCCAAAAGGAATAAGAAGCTTATTATAAGCTTGAAACGAGTATAATGCCCGAAATGTCTCAGCATCATTGATTCTCGCATTCAAAACAAAATCACATTGTTGACACAACTGTAACTCAGTCAATCATGCCGCAATCGTGTTGAGTGCCAGACATCGGAGCTGCGTTCGTTTAAATTCTGAAGTCAGTCAGATTACTACAATTATGTCGAGAGTCGGTATATCAGTTTTGGTGGTTCTTTCAGTTCTAATGGCAAAAATGGAAATGCTCTATTTTTTATTTGACTTATGTAGACACACTGCCAACAAAAAGACACTAAAAATATAATAATACGGTGAATTATAAAGTGACACAATATTTTGTCTGAATATGATTTAAGCATGTACCCTAAGCATTTGTACAGACAACTGAGGTAGACTTTGGTATATCATTTGACTATGGTATAACTCTATATGGTTTTCATAGTATCAATCTCATTATCAATTTTAAGTATTACTTTATTATTGTCAGGGCTGTAGGAACAGGGGGGACAAGGGGGGTATAGGCCTACCCTGTAATGTTAAGTAATTTTTGGGCCTGTAATATACGTAATGTTAAATCTCTGAATTCTTGGGGTAAATTTGTCCCCCTCATCCCCCCGGTTCCTACTGCCATGATTATTGTGGTAGCCCACCTTGCACCTGGTAAATCTACAGCAAATCCACAATTGTCAACATGTCTACAAGACATCAATGCAAAAAATATATCAATAAAATACGCAAGCAAAACGGTATATCATAATAGTAATCGTCAATTTGAATTCCAAAGCCTTACACATCTACAATATAAGAAACAAGTCATCAATGAAAAAACCTATCCCAATGAAAGGCGCTCAGGCAAAACTACATATATTTAGTTTATCGTAATCATCATCATCTATTTTATATTTTAACATCGAATTTTGTATTTGATTTCTGCCAGAGTTAGCAACCTGACTTAGGCAGAAGATAACCACTGTTTGCTGCCTAAATAATTCAATAATGGAGCTAAGTCAGCGAGTACTCTGCCTAACAAATTTTTACCCAATTTTGTCTACATGTTTAGCTCGCGAAGGACCACGATAGAAATAACTATCGAATTTAAATGTTGCAGTAGATGATGATGATGATCATAATGTTGGAAGAGTAGTGGAATTTGTAAAATGAGTTCTTTTTAATAAGAAATTGATGACCACATGTCATGAATGATTGAAGAAGACAGATACTGAATTTTAATTGAGCTCACAATTAATAGTAAATTTAATTACAGAAAATAATGCCAAGTAGTGGTCAGATAGAAAAAGTATACAGCAGCACACTTGTCAAGAGAAAGAGAGTGATTTGGAGAGAATGAGGCATGGTGCTGGCATGCCGAAAATAAGTCAATACCAGATAGCATAAAAAAGCATGCTGCTGACGTGGTACAAACTTAAGATTTAAAACTATACATTAGTGTACAAGAGCATTTTTTAATCAAGAACTTGAACTATACCGCAAAGCTGAGTGCTCTATGGCTACTTTGTTCCATCAAGAAATTACATGTCTCACATAAAACAACAAGTCATATTAAAATGCAACGTCAGTTGCTAACACTACATAAACACAAACTAAACACTTCACAGCTGAAAATCACACAAATAAAATAGTATATCATCAGCTTATCATAATCATTATCAGCAATTTTAAATTTTAACAAGGGATTTTGTATTTGATTTCTGCCAGAGTTGGCAACCTATCGTGGGAGTAATGGGTTTCACCCAGTCATACCTTCCATCCACACTGTAAGACCCCTTCGCTCCAACACATCTGCTTGCGCCTCCAACTGCAAACGAGCGTTTAAACAAAATTAAAACCGCTTACTTTTCGCAGCTCCTGAAGAAACAAGTTATCGTTACAGGATGACCCCAGATTCGGTAACAACAACGGACAGGCTTCCCGAACAATTGAGAAGGAGTTGGTACAACGTGCGGGCGTCTGGATAACTGAAAATAAACAAACAAACGATTCGCCTTGTCCACTCCAATTCGTTCATGGGAAGAAATAAAGAACTGCGCACTACACAAATTGCTGATCTGGGGAAAACGAAACTATCGTCGTTAAAAGAATAATTTTTTATTCTCTAAACTCGTTCTCCTCCTAGCATCAACATCACAAAACAAACAAACAACAGATTAGATTATTAAACGAAATGTTCATTAATCTCAAATAAAACTCTTCGAATAATCTATGGTAGGAACACTGATTATTTTACTTTACAAATACAACAACTGAACAATTAAATTCAATCACTGGAAAAATATTAAATATTTTCTTTCTCTTCATATACGCACACACGTCTTTATTCTTTTCTATCTCCCAGAGTTCTTCTGTGTCTTTTAGATGACAGTCACATTCTTTCTTGTTCTTTCTCTCTTTCGCGCTGTCATTCCCTCTCTACAGCTGGTGCGTCTCTCTCCTGTGCAGATGGCAGCCGTGGCCTCTCCTGACAAACCTAACTTAGGCAGAAGATAACCACCGTTTTCTGTCTAATTAATTCAACAATGGAGCTAAGTCAGTGAATTCTCTGCCTAACAAACTTTTACCTTATTATAAATTGTAATCTACGCAAAAGAGTTGATCAGAAAAACATTTTTTTAATACGTTAAGTTTTTTTCGTTTGATTATCATCCTCATTATTATCAGTGACGTGGGCAGTGAATCTGCTTCTCCATTGACGGCAAACAAAAAAATACTGAGGATCTTTTTGTTTAAGTTTCCGGTACTTTCTACTTACGATGGGAGACCGGAAGGTGTACAACCGCAATTTCCTTAATATTCTTGGATATCATTACTATTAACAAGATAAGTGTCGGTGATAATCCTCAGGTTACAACGCTTTTTTGTTTACGAAATATCGCCAAAAAACTTTTTCTTGAAATTTCTATGTAACCTTATGGGATTTAACATGGAGAAATGAAACTGGTAGAAGGGTCCCCCATCTGCTATTTTTCAAAAAAAAACTAAAGAATTTTAAATTTTTTGATGGCAAGCAAAATTGTTCAAAAATCATTGGAACATGAAAATATTTTAAAAAATTGTATATTGTAGAACTGAGAATTAGAACAATTTTGCTTGTAATGAAAAAATTTGATTTTTTAACTAAGCACAGTGGAGACCCTACTATGTTTCATTTTTGCATGTTAAATTACATAAGGATTTCATAGAAATTTCACCACAAAAAATTATTTTGACGATATTTCGTAAACAAAAAAGCGTTGTAACATGAGGCTTACCGCCAACTCTTATCTTAATAAGAGATATCATATCCGAGAATATGAAAGAAATTGCTCTTGTACACGTTCCGGTCTTCCACCGTTAGTTTTGTCAATTTTCAAACATATTTGATAAGTAAGCTATATCATTACGAAGGAGCACACAACCTGAATTACTACAAAATAGTTGCATCACTCTCATTTTCAATATAACTTAACTCCAAACAATACAAAAAAAGAGGCAACAACTTCACATTTCGGTAGAAATGGTTTGAATTTTCATAATTACACTGTATTAGAGTGTCCGCGTGTGGAACTTCAATGTCTATTGTATTCTTCCAAGTTTCTCCGTACTCGGACTATATTTGAATTGAGTTCTGTGACTACATTTAATCTACATGAAATTAGGTTGGCGTCGACAATCGCACCCGTTTATACACCCCTTTGTTTCCTGACTTTTCGAAAATTCATTGTTATCCAACAAAATCGTCTGCATTCTGAAAATCTCTGTTTCATGAAGCTGTTGTATCGCGTCAAATTTTAATTTAAAGCGCAAATCATAATTCTAGGATGCAGTTTAAATAATTTTGGCTAACCATGAAGTCCCCATTCGCTATCTTAATAACAAGTGTTGTCCTCTTGTGGAAATTTTCTTCATTAACAGCTCGAAGTGTATACCTCTCTTACCCAAGGATAGCCCACTATGGTAACTTAAATTACGTCAATTTGGCTAAATTGAATTGAAAAAAAGGCCAACATAAAAATCTCTTCATTTTATCTAAAAATAACTCGCAGACCCGAGAGTTATTGGTGGGCAATTGATTGGTGATGCTGCAATCAAGCACCTGCTTCATATTACGGATATTAGCAAGGAAAAAATTGTATGTGATGCCAGCTTGGTGGACTTGTATGGTATTCAAATAGCCATAACCGCAACGCACTGTCTCTGGGAAAAACAGTTTAACGATTAATTTAACCATTTTAACGCCGGCCCAATATTTACTGTTAACCGCTGGGGATAGGAAGCTGAGTGTGAAAGACTCCCGGGAACAGACTCGTGCAGTGACGAAGATTGTGGCGCATCCGGGATACGATGATGATGAGTTAACGCACGACATTGCCATTATGTTTCTAAATTCAGACTTTGAGGAGACCCCGTGGGTAGAACCTACGTTGCTCCCTGGGTATAACTGGGATGAACCTAGGAAGGTGGAAGTGAGTGGTTGGGGAAGTCTTGCGTATGATGGGCCTCTTCAGGACGAGTTGAGTTGGGTGGAACTTCCAATAGTGAAATTTAAGACTTGCCAATATTTTAACAAATTCCTGTCGATGGATTTAACTAGTAATCAAATGTGCGTTGGTGAGTTAGGCGCTGCAAAAGGAACATGTTCTGGGGATTCTGAAGGGCTCGCGATTGCTTATAATAACTCCGCTGGTTATTTCTATTTGGCAGGGATTGTTAGCTTCGGAATCGGTATGAGCAAGTGTGCTTGAAAATTCCATACACTACCAGATTCTCAGTTTTTTATGTTAATTTTTTATGTCTATGATTTCCTATGCTGACCAGCGGAGGAATGTGCAAATCCTCACATTCCTGTGATATACACCCGGGTATCAAAGTATGTGGACTGGATAAGAATTGAAGTCAGTCAGTATAAAGACGAAATGGGTATTTGAAGAAAATTGTGGACAAGCATACTTTATTCAAAACACCCAATACTTTTTAATGGTAATAACGGCAGTTATCAATACATTGTACACAACTGGAAAGGCTACTGACCAATTGTTTTGGGTTTTATCTGAATGATTACTGATGTGTAACATGTTGTTGGTTAATAGTTCAGGGTCAAAGTTATAAACTTAGAGCACTACTGACTCCAAAATTCGCATTAATAAAAAACATACAAACATTTTATCTGCATGAATATTTCAAATTGAAAGTCACTTCAAGTTAATTGTACATCAACGCGGTTTTTGCTCTGGTCTCTTGGTTTTCAAGGCTTATTTTTTAATCAGACGATGGTGCGGTTGGCGGAAATTCAGGTGACATGACTAATGTCTATGCATGTTCCATCCCTTTTCGTAATTTCAGTATGTAGTCACCAACACTTTTCCAAAATTATTTTTCGTTTCGCCACCAACCGTAATGCTGATAAACTGAACTTTGACTTACTCTGGAAGCCACAGTTAACGGCTGATCATGTACTAAATGCACCACAGAGGTAACTGTACATCAGATTTTGCACCAGCCAAGTAACAACATGAAGGATTTTCTGTTTGAGTATGAGCCGTACACCTTCAAAGCCTAAACTCATAGAATTTTTCTAAATCCTCTTTAACCTTTAACGACCACGAACTACTGCATTTTACAGTTAAGAGAATATTTTTGTGGGTATTTGAAATTTGATAAGACAAGCTTACAGAAGCTTTTAATTCTACCAAGAGTGTTTTATCCCTCTTTACACATTAGTAGGATGCCATTATGGTAAAATAGTTTGAACAAAATGCACAAGTGACGATTGAGGTGGCGGTGATACGGTAAAACGAGTGAAATAGAGGAGCATTTGTCAGCTATTTCTGTGACCAAGTTTGGAGAACTTTTATATTAAATGGTACTATTTTCTCTAATCATATATATACTGGTTTCGGAACATCACGCCTTTTTACTAGTACTTTACATTTGGGAAAAAACGATTAAACTTTTCAACTTAGTGCAATTTTAGACATTGTGTCTCCATCTTCGAGCAGAAAATAAAAAATATATTAGTTAAAAACTTGTGTTTTAGTACATATATCCTACAAATGTTGTATAGCACAATTTATATTCATCGCGTATGTGAATTTAGTTAAAACTCCTTTTTAAGCGTTGCTTTATTAATTTTAATGGGTTTATCCTGTTACTCGCTAAACCTTTTAAAGTGATGTATTAGTTTTCCCTTTTTCGCTTTTTCTTCCCTATATGTCATTTTTGACAAAATATATATTTGAATAATTAAATAAAACTACAGTTTGGATTTCAAACAACAGACGTCAACCGTGGAATATTTGATGTTGGTTCTAAACTCAAAACATGCTGACAGACAGTGTACCAACCAACATTCTACTCTACGAACCAACCAATATTACCTAAAATATTTGTCGCGTTTTTGGTATTATAAACTGCAAGACTGTAATATCTGACACAAAGGAAAATATGAAGTTGGAATTGTGGTTAAAATATTACATCTATCTGATGACTAAGCATTATCTCATCCCTCTTGTTATTTAAAGTTTAAATCCATGCCTGCAATGAGCTTTTAATGACAGCTCGTTGTGTTTTATATTACAATAATCTGTTTTTTTGCCAATGCCACATTTTGCAACCATTATACCTCCAATGTCTTTTGTTATTTATTGTAATAGTATGTATTGATATTTAACTAAGCCATGTCGTAAAAACCATACTGTTTTTGTTTGAAAGTAGTTTTCAGCCCTTTCAGTCTTCAATATTTGTAGATGTTCACAACGAGTGTAGTTTTTACAGGTAAGCTAACATTAGCACTTACAATTAGTTGGGTATTGACTCCATTAGATCTATTGTCCTAAATGTACTGCATTACGAAGTTGAATAAAAAATGTGACTTGTATGGAATTTAAATTATTGGGAGACGGGTTTACTGCGGAAAACCATTTCTTTTAACAACTTTTTTGCCAGTTTTTTGCACCGACATTTTTTTTAAACTCCCCTTCAGCCGAATAGACCAAAATAGACCGAAATTTTTATTCCGACGACACTTTTTGCAGGATCCTTGAAAATGTGTTTAATAGTAGACCAGTCCCCCTTAAAATATTGACTTTTGTCATTAGAGGAGATAAAGCCTAAATCGTTACAGAAACGAATTATCTGCTTCTCCCTCGTTGATCCGCATGTATTGCTTGTTTTTGTATTGTGAAATACATATGAAGCTAGCACCACCATAAATTATTATTTTTACAAAGTTCTCATCAAGACGAAAGTAAATGTTGGGTACATAGGCTGCGAAACCGGAAGATGAGGGGTCATATACCCCCAGAAACTTTATATTAACATTACAGGATAGGGAACATAATACATTACAGAATCAGTTCGACACCCCTCGACCGCACCTCTTCCAGAACCACTGGTTGGGTGCTTTTATGCGCATAAATCCATGGGTACCAATTATCAACCAAAATCCAATTAAAATAAAATTATTTTCATCATTGTTTGTTTGACGCAATTTATTTAACATTTTTTACAGAAATAGCTGTCAATTGCCTTACATTTAATTACAGTGTCAACAAAATTGAGTGATGCAGATGCATCAAGTATGCATTATGTAAGTATGTAGGGCAAGATCACACGCGCTTGCGTGTGATTAGGTAATGTTATGATGTGTTGGATTATTTGATTGATGTATGCGTTTGCTCGGCAGTTGCTGCCGAGACAGAGATGAGAGCGGATAATACGGAGAATAAAGATATATATATATAATATAAATATAAAGGGATATATCTTTTGACAAGTGTTTCTGTCCTGATGAAGAATTTAGAATAAATTCGAAAGCTTGACTATTCAAAACTTAACAACTTTAACTTTATTGTCCACTTTTAATCCCGTGTTTTAATTATAATTACGAAGTACAAGTCTTCAAAAACGTAGTTTCGTAACGGTGAAAACTAAACTCTTGATTTAAAGCTTGAGGTTGTCAAACTTTTCCAAACGTATGGCAATGAGAAACCTGTCATAGATAAAATATACAAAAAATATCAAGCCACAAACTTCATTACAATGAGTAAGTACTGCAGTATTCAATTCAAACAAAACAAAAATACAGATTTTTAGCTTTTGATTTCAGAAAGCTCATTGCCCACACAAATACACATGTATGAATAAGTAACGCCACGAGTGCTTCTCTTCATCCATATGTATGTATTACAAACGTAAGCAGATAGTAAATAGTGTTTTCCGTCCGGATGCGAATACGATCAATGTGAATGGAGGTATAGTGTAACGTTAAAGGCCGAATGTCTGCTTTTGACCGGTGAGTCTATATCCTGCCGTTGGTGGATCACTTTTTATTGACTCATAATACTATTGGTTACTATCTCGGCCAATGAGATATGATCCATCAGCGGCGGGATCTCCACGTCACCGTTCAAAAGTGGACATTTTACTTTAAATGTTACGCTACACCCCCAATAATATTAGAATAGTCACACTCACATAACGTCCCTTACGTCCGCGAAGAAATAAACAGTTATAAACTCCGGGCGACGATCAAAAGACAGAAAGAGCCAGGGAATGGAGTAAGTAATCAACTTTTTTTTTAAAAAAAATACGGGAAATTGCGTACCACTGTCTTAGCTTCATGTTAGTTTATGTATTCTTACTCTCTATTGCACAACGTGTTAATACGTAGTCAACCAACGGTACTTAAAAAATTCTATTTTGCTTGAAGAAAAATAGCGAATCCAGGTATAATTATTACTGGTTGTCCTTTACGTACAAACAGCAGAAAGACATTAGAGTATGTAACTGTGGCTAGAACTAGCAAGATAATTCAAACTATTAATGTGTAGATAGAGTTAACTTGTTTAAGTGTATACCTGCCTAGTTTGTTGGCAAATTTGGTGTTATAAAACATTAAGAGGATACTGATGTTGTGGAGCCACAAAAAAATAATATACTTAGGGTACTTGTAAAGTAATACAGGTAGCGCAAACATACAATAGCAACGCTTATTTTGTATACCTGATACTTAAATTTAAAGAACTCTGGAAAACTATAAAGTATGAGTGGTGTTAAACGAAAGAATTTAAGTTAAACCTCCAGCGAATCCTGTATAACATAATTTCATTATTTATGTGTAATGTATTTTTTGCACTAATTATGTTATTTCTGTCATTATTACGTACTTATGTCAACTTTACGAAATTTCTGTAATCATTGACGTTCAAACGAATAATAAATTCCAAAATGAAACTGAAAAGGAAATTTTGAACATTTAAAAAAAAATCCAATAAAAAATGACATACATAAGTTCAAAAATTATCCACATAAAAATATCATATAATATATAAGTTAAAACAGAAAAATACCTGCCAATTTTTTTCTCACTCCGTGATAATATTCGCTATCTATGTACATACATAAAAAGTACAACATTATTGCCAAGCCAATACTTTTCATGTCATAAAAACTATCAGTATACCTTTCCTTTCCTTACCTCAACTCCTTTCTTTGAATTAGTAGTGAGCGTTGGCAATTATTTTAATAAGGTACCTATAAATATTTTGGGTTGTTAACGTTATGTCATTATAGTGACATAAATTTTGTTTTAAATATTTGAATTATTACTTCTTTAAGCGTTAAGAAACAAAATAGGAAACGACTAGTAAGGATTTTAACCCGTTTGAAGTTTAAACATTTGTGTTTAATTATTTCTACATCTTTAAGTAAATTTTATAATTTACAAAAATATATATGGCGGTAAAGAATTTAGGATAGGGAAATAGTGAATAATTGAACATTTTTTCAACTTTCCAGAAACCTCTACCAAGGCTTAGAACATCGACCAACGAATCAAAGTGACTTGATTTGCGCGTTTATAACTTTCCCAATTTCAAAAAACTTGTTGTATTATTCAAAATGTATTCAGAATCAGTGTTGAAATTTTTTGCTCTTCTTCATTTATATTCACACGCACATTGTGCTAAATTGAACATTCCTGCTCTAGTGAATACAACCACTGACCTACTAGTTAACATTGTAACAAAAACCTTGTTAAGTTCAGAGGATCATCCTGATAATGTTCCACAGTTTATTTTAGACGAGCCAGCTTCCCCTCAATCAGAACTTCATGTTAACACAATCCACGACGTTGCATCTCTGAAAATGAAGATATCCATTTCAAACATCCTCGACGACGAAATC
>JAHZNB010003104.1:0-16643 GCA_027744295.1 Callyntrura guangdongensis | reverse complement strand
GTTTTCTTAATTTTCATAAAATTAGCATATTCAATTACACATAAAAAATAGGGTTGCATAAGGTTAACATAAATAGTTTTCTGCCTCACGATATTTTATATAACATAATCTAAAATATCGATATTATATCGATAAAAAATATTCTCCCTATTTGTTAAACGCGCCTTATGTATGCTTTACTGAAACTATTTTTATTTGGAAAAGAATTATAGAACACGCCGGTCCAGATTTTAAGTAAACGTAAAATGCAGGAATACTAGGGAAACATTTGCCTTATGCAAGTTTACACATCATGAAATGTTGGTACATGTAGGCAAATAGAAAAATAACTTTTTATTTTGTTACTCCCATTCCGCATCACACTTTCTCCAGGATCATTTTGTTGAGTATCGGTGACTGGCTCACCTGTGATTTTTTCTCTCTAACGCAGGCAAGGGTATGTAGTAGACGCGATGCTTACAACTACAACAACGTAGGAACCTGTACACACATAAGAAGTGTAGTAATAATGTTTTATATTATCTTCTCCTGTTTCTTTATTCAGCGTAAGTGCTCGTAGATGTGAAATGTACATGAAAGTAGTAAATACATAATTAGAAAACTCTGAAGAGGACAAGACTGCAGCCCAGAAAGGGTATTAAAGAGGAAGGTGAGTTTGTGTAGAAAAAATGGAGAACCAGCACACTGAGCACATAATAATAAAGGGATATATAGCCTACATCGCACCCACTTACATACAAACGCACGACGACGATCAACACACCGTTTGCCTGGTGCTGTTTTTCTATGCTTCCTTCTCTGTGGAAATAAACTAAAATTCAATACTTTTTCTTGCGCTCTTTTCCACCCACCTTTCTCCTTACCCAAAGACATTTTGGAAAGACACAAGAAACTAGAATCTAACTAGACGTTGTTCAAAATACCTTAACATGTTTATGTTCTCGGCCTGATTTCTCATTTTATCAAATTTCTATTTTTAGCTTACTCCGTCTCCTCTTCCTTCCCCAACCCCTTGAACACCGATTTATCTTACTTTACCCCGGATTAGGCCATTTTTCAATACACAGCAGTGATGCTTTCCAAAAATGTACAGTACAATCCTACGTAGTTCCTGGAAAACATTATAATCTAATTAGATGCACACGTGCATTTCTGTACAGTATAAACTTTTGACCACTTCATTCGCTCATTCCACAATGTTTGTTGTTATTTGTAAAACTAGAAAAAAATCATGTCGGAAGACGGTGAGTCTTCCATTTTTTTATTTTCAAAGCCAAAGACAAACTTTTCCTTGTTATAGAAAGAAAGTACTACATGCCTTGCACTTTTGTGCTAAGCTAAGAAACATTTCAAATCTGATGATAAATGAAAGGGTAAAGCGAAAGCAGACCACTCTTGGGAGACAATATAGGTAGAACCAACAACGCGAGACTTTCTAGGCCGTACCCCCAAACCACAAACCTCATAATAAACTTAGCTTCACACGAAAATAAATTCTTGCCGTCTTTTTCTCGAGTATAGTCTACACTTGTAGCAATAATAAGTAGACTCCCCACTCAACTTAAAATTTGCTCTGGTCATATTAAAAACTTTTTTTAAATGTGCATTATATGATTATAACTAACGTACGTAAAAAAAAGTTTTCTTTGTTGACTTTTTCCTCACGAGGACAACGAGTTGTTAGTTTTGAACTCTTTCCCTAATATTTTGGTGATTCAACCAAACACATTATATGGTTATGTACAATATCCTGAGCAAAAAAATACATTTGAAAAACAAAATATAACTTCTAACGTCTTCATTATGCTTAAAAAACTTGGATTTTTCATGTTGAAAAATATAGAAAAGCAAGCAATAAGGCAAAAAGCAGAAGGTAAGAAAAAGTAATCGCACAATTGTGATCTGTAGAAGATTAATTCTACCATAATGAAAACAGCGAAACAACAAAGAAAAAACTTACATCATCAACTACTTGATTAGTCTTGAGCTGGATTTGCTCAAGTTCTGCGCGAGGATCTTCTCTTGGAGCAGGCATCTTGGAAAACTATTTTATTGCTTTTAGACGGCACTGTCTTTTTGATGATTATCTTTAATCCTGTCGTCTTCCTCTCCACAAATTATCACTGTCGTGTTCTCACAAACGTTGATAATAACGATAATCCTTCAAGTTACGAAACAGATGAACTCAAAAGTTTTGTTGTCTTGTCAGTCTTATGATAAGTGATATACAGGCTTAGGCAAAAAGGAACGGGTTTCTCGAAAGATGACGGCTTTGATGATGGTAATTCAGAAGAATACACGTATCACTCTGTAAATACTACACGTTGACAACACGTCCTTGTAAAAGATGAAGGCTTTTGTTCAGTCCCGGTATATTATTCGTTGTCTGTCTCGTATACACCTGCAAAATGAGCGCGTCAAAAGAGAACAAAGAAATCATATTATCAGTCATGTTGTTAAGAGCTACGAATGTACGCACCAAGCTAGAATTTCACTAACTAAAACCCTAGATCATCTCAGATACGTGTGTAGGCGGTAAGACAGGAAAGAAGATACTGCTAATGGGCTGCTTCTGGGAATAAACAGGTTAATTTGAAAGTACAACCACACTTTTAATTATTACAATTTTACCAGCACAACCACAACATTACAGCGGAGCTTTGAAATTCCGGAGTAACGTTAACACTGCCTATATCCCGCAACAAAGGATGTTCTTCCACCTACGACTACACTTTTACATTCCCTTTTAATTTGCACAATAATATATGCGTGATGATGCTCATAAGCACAGCATGAGTTACAATAAGTTCGTTTTCTTTCTCCTTTCTTCCGCTTCACAGTCAAAGCGAAACGAAAATGCACCACCACCAGTTCGTTCGCCCATGAGTCAAGAAGAATGAGATTGAAACTGAAGTTGAAATCTCAACTTCTTTGTTTTCCTTTTTTACTAACAACTTCACCATCATCAACATCGACTATATCACCTTGATTTGTCCAACAGTTTCCCCTTTCTACCTGACCGTATGTACTTCTCCTCTAGAGTTGTGTTGTGTACTTGTGTGTGTAAGCCTATATAGAAGCTCAGAAAGCAAAGAGTTCATCTCCAGTTACCACTAGCACTGCTGCTGTTACTGTTGACGATGATGAAGATGAAAAAGATGATAATGTGGCCGACGATGACGTTACGTATGTACGTGCGGTGCGATGTACGATGTAAGCACTTGAGATTGAGAATAACGCATAAAAAGCCTATTGAGTTCTTAATGATTTTCTTTCATTACTTTCAGAACAAAACTTTCACTTCCATTCTTATACTTACTGACTGACGGTGCGGTGGTGGTGCTTTTGTGTGCCTTACTAATCCCCCTACTGTATTCTCACAAGTAAAAACAAAACTGTTTGAGCGAGACCCTGCTTTGAGTCGAGAGTGTATTATGGAGGAATTAATGATAAGTTTGGAGGTTTGTGGTGGTGGTCGTCGTAGTGATGATGCTGATGCAATGGTCTGACAGAGGATGATAAAACCCTTAACTTTCAGCCTAGTAGTGTAAGCCACAAAAGGAATTCTGGGTGGGAAAGGAAAACAATGGATTTGGTTTAGAATTGTGATAGGATTATAGGTACTGTTTTTATATATGCTATCTTAAGACAGCCTCGCCTGTATATGCAGTATTTGGTTGGAGGAACGGTGGTGGCCAACGATAGAATCCATTCATACCAGATGCCGGCTTCCCTTCTTCTGATATTATGTGCTTTTTACGTGTGTCTTCCTACATTTTCAATGAGTTGACTCACTATTTTTCCAAACAGTAAACCCCTTTTCCCTTCATCTGTTCAACTTCAAAAGGGTGAAAGAAGATGTGGTCGTAGAAAATTCTGAGAAAACATAATAATAAAAATCGAAATGCATACACTGTGTGTGTAGCCAATGCCCAGCGTGTGTAGCACAGGAATAGTGTTAATCTCTTTACGAAATACCAGATGCAGTAGTAGTGTTCGTCCAGCGGAATCCACAACCACTGTCCGATTCAATATCCCAGGCTATTTTTCGTTTTTTTTTCAATTCCACAAAAAAACGAATTTCACTCCAAGTCTTAGCGGAAAAATGTGGTTAGCCTCTGTTGGATTGAAACCGAATGACTAGCTGCTTTGAGATGAGGCAATGCAAGTGTGTTTGTATATGTACTTGTTGTTGATGAGGATGATTTGTTGTGATCCTTTTTCCATTTACCTGAGATTCTAGATCCAGATGCGTTACCATTACTACGAGTGAGCGAAATGAAATGGGATAGGGATCACAGGTGAAAGATATAATGGAAATGTATTACACAATGCACGTTCAATGTCGTTGATGTACTGATTTATACAGGGACGTAAATCTCTAGGGGAAGTGATTTTTAGAGAAAATACACTAGTCACTAGCTAATGTTTTATAAAAAGGCAAACGAGACCGAGGAGAGGACAAGGTAGCATTTTTCTTCTCCAAATCTAAACTAAATGCATAACGGCAAATTATAATGGCAACCATGTCTGCAGTTGTATACAAATGCAGGATCACTGGTTTTTGAGGAAACCTGAAAGAGCTAAGCAGAACTTCTTTATCTCGCTGGATTATATATAGAGGTAGTGGTGTATATTGACCACTCCAAGTTGGTGCAATGCAGGCTTGCGAGGTGTTAATCTAGTAGATACAAACTTGTACTGGGAAGTTTTACCAAGAAACAAACGCTGCGCTGACTATAAAATGGCCGAGGAAAAACAAATTACTGTAATTTAACTATTAAAGTTTATGCATTCTTGTATATGCCATTATACCAACACGCCGCTTGTCGCTTCCTTTTTGTATTATGGTACATCCTAAAGTTAAATTATTCTTAAAAGACTTAACAAGCTACAATTTAGAAATGGATGGTGTAAGTATACGTGTTTTTGTAGGAGCGCAGTAAGAAGCCACGTTTGTTCACGATCAACAAATAGAACGCTTCCAGTAACAACAACAGCATAGTTTCACNCTTAACAAGCTACAATTTAGAAATGGATGGTGTAAGTACGTGTTTTTGTAGGAGCGCAGTAAGAAGCCACGTTTGTTCACGATCAACAAATAGAACGCTTCCAGTAACAACAACAGCATAGTTTCACAAACAATGATGTTCAGGATTCAGGATATTACATACAGATACGGTATGAGGAAACACCCACGGAACAAATGTACATACGCCAAAAAGTTTGGAATTTTTTGCTTTATAAAAGGAATACTGGAATGCTACATAGGTACGTTTATAACCACTGCATTGATTAAAGCAGCCAATTAGAAAGTTTGTTCAACCAAACAACACCATACGCATACTTATAATGTCGAGTCAGTTTAACCTGTACACTTCTAATGACAACGCAAGGGTTATCATCACAGTTACTCAATCAGTCAATCTATATAGTCCTATTCAATAACAGGCGTCCTTTTCGTTCAAGGAAACGACAAAAATAAAAATAACAAAAATAAACAGTTTGTTACCAGTAAGTAATTAAGTTACGCGTACATTTATTTCTTTTACGCTGAAAAGTGAACATAATTATGAAATTGTTGCTCACAATAATCAAACATAACAACAATTCGTGTGTTCTTGTGAGAATGTACAATATATGTATATAGTATATGTGGTTGTGTAAAATGTCATTGAAATAATAACAGACAGACAGACAACATTTACTCATGTAAGAGCTAGTTAATGCAAATTAATTACCGTGAGTTACCCAGGACTTTGTTTTTTATTTTTGTCGTTTCCTTGAAAAAGGGACGTTTCTTATTGAATAGGATAATAGCCATCATAACATACACTATTGGCAGTGGGCATGAACATGTATCGTATGAAATGCGTGCGGGGTATTGAAAGAACAGGTAACAGGTTTATCGGTATAAATCACGCTAACTATACATTATTATTTGAGCACGGAGCACCACAACAACAATACACATATTTTTTAAAAGCTGATAAGAGAGAGAGGTTGCACTTTAAATTAGCATGATAAAATGTGTTAAACCTGTTGTACGACTGTTGCGAGCATTAACTTTTCTGAAGTAACTGTATATATAACTACCATATACAAATATCAAATTAAATTAAGTTGCTTACCAAAAATTTTGGAAGAATAAAGAAATGAAGTTTGTTTCAATGTTTCCACTGATACATAAACCTGTTGGACAGGACAGGCAAGGCAGGTCAAAAATTGGCTGTGGCTGTAACTTGGCTGAGCAAATAAAAATGTTTATTCGAGTACAAGGTTATGGATGGACTGGATTGGCAATATTTGAATATTAGAGAATCTGCAAAGATCAAGACCAAACATCTAATAAGCAATTAAACAAATTTAACGTATACACGTATTACTTTACTTCAACAAATAACTAATCATAAAATAAATAATTATTAATTTTTCCATCTGGCATTTTCACTTACCGGTCGAGTCTCTTCTCGTGTCACTGACAATGGTAACTAGTAAGGCTTGTGTTCACCGTTGAGTTGAGTAACTGTCTCGAAAAGGTTTTAGGTGTGCGTACTATTAAGAGCAACTTGGTTTCGTATGAAAGGTTTTAAAATTTTATTAACGATAAAAAGGTACTAGGAATACCCTCACTAAATTTTATTGCTGTAAATTTTTTGAAAGTCCAAAGGGTCTGATTTCACGATCCGAAGACTGGAACACCACCGAGTAATTTCGTCTAAATTTTATTGCAAACTCGGTACTTAACTACGAATAATCTGTGTCTAAAAGTAGAAATGAGCCATACTGTGTTTCTCCCTGCAGCGAAATAAATATGTAGTAATAATGATTCACAGTCACGTACGTACCACAGTCCACAGGCAAAAATGGTATATTATTATTATTATGACAGAGCAGGGAAGTAGTACAACCCTTTTACTTGGTTTGCTACATTCCTGTGATGCTTAAAAACAGATAAACACACAATGCAAAACAACATCAAGAGAGGAACAACTTGTTCTGTTCATATGAGAAAAGAAAGCGTGTTGTGCCAAAACCGTGATAGAAGCAAACATCAAAAGGATACACAGCTGACTCATTGAAACAATGCATGAGATGAAAATGAGGGTTTATAGGACTTATGGGAGTTATTGTGTGGAAGAGAGATGAAGTTTTGTGAAACGGACATACGGCACCATCTACAAAGTATACCTCCGCAGCCTTAGACGGTATACATCACATCGCATTAAAATTTCATCGTTTCTTAAATTCTGCAGAAAGGTTGAATATGCAAATATATAGGCACCACTGGAGCTTTCAGCATAAAGTAGAGGAAGTCAGACAAAGTTTTATTAGAGCAGAGAGCTATTATATACACTTGTTTTTATCTTCATTCGTAAATAATGTCTAAATGGTAGCGTATCAGGGCCTATGCATAAAGAAAATAGTGAAAAAAATCGGTTTTTTAACATGGGGTAAATGAACACGTTAACATTGTTGTCGTGGTACCCTAGGACCGCCTCCTACATGACGTTCTTTATGCACAGGCCCTGACACACAAATTACAGAAGATGGGAAAATGAAGTTTAAATGCAAGATGAACTCCAAAAATTGCTTGCCTAGTCCATTAAATGCTCAAATCGATGGCGTAGGTGATATATATTTTTAATTACGACTGATGAGAGAGAAAGAAAGATGAGAGAAGTATGTATCTTGACACGTCCCATTGTGACAATTTTTAGCGTAACGTTTTGCAAAATCAAAACGTAAGAATTCAAAAACTAGCGTATTCGAATAATGTGGAGCTTTCCACTGGGGGATACCCCTGTTCCTTTTTTTCTGGCAACTCACTGGTTCGGTGGGTCTATCGTCTCATGAACATGCTGGTATAAAAAGTAGAAACCATAACCTGAATTTCCTTTCTATTTCCTGCCTCTAACGTGTTTAAAATGGATAATTCTCGAAAGCTTTTAAAAACGTTTCCACACTAAAATTATAACTTATACACTACACATATATGAAATACCGATCACGATTACGCGCAAAGAAAGGCATTAGTATTTTGACATGAACAACAAGCACCATGAACGCACGATATATTTAGAAAGGAGAGCACGAACCCCAGTCAGCATTTATAATTTATTTTTATTTTAAATACATTTTCTACGCAATATTTGCCAATACAACATTTTTCACTTATAATTAAAGATGGATCTGAAACTACAGAAAAATGTCAAGAATTTTCTATTACCTTACATACAACATCATTTTTACATATAGTGTGTGTGTATGTAACTGGTATGCACTCTGCATTTAATAACATGGCAGTGAATGAATGACTACGACAAAGGAACAGGAATGGAAATTAGTAAAAATGACTTCAATTTGTATATAATACTTCAGACATTAAAATACATGCTTTTACAATAAAAATTAACTTTACTTATACCTCAAATACGGGAACCTTTCGGCCGATTTCCTTAGCAGCAAACAAAATGTTTGAAGCAAAGAGTCGCTGCAACAATGATCTGGACTTGTCTCCAACGCAGACTACTTTAATGTTATCCGGAGTATTCTGCAACCTTCCCTGCATGAAACAACGATACGGTACAGGCATAAATAAACTATGTAAAATTATCGTTGCACACATTATTTTTTAAACAATAAAATATATTTATAATACCCTGATAAGCCTGGCCACTGAGGTATGAACAGCTCCACACAGACCTCGGTCAGATGTCATTGCAACGATCAATTTAGTTTTTGCATCTTCAGGTGCGGTCACCTCAGCTTTTTCATAAAATGCTTGAGACCCTTCCCCAAATGGCCTAGCTAATTTCAATTCACGCTCAGCCCTAGCATACTTCGCTGCTGACACCATCTTCATGGACTGCGTAATCTTTTGGATGTTCTTGACCGACTTGAGCCGGAGGGAGATGGCCTTTAGAGTGGCCATTCCTCTGGTTTGTTGGTTCCATACTGGGTAGGCAGTCACCAAAACAACCCGGCTCTGGTTGGAAAGCATCTTTGAATAACTGTTTTGGTTTGGATTAGACTTTCCTCTGTAAACAAGTAGTAAACAAATCAAATTAAATATTAAAATATATACTGGTCCTTAGAAACATATTTGACCTCTCCTTCGTTTGATGTTCACGAAGATGCCCGGCATTCATTGGCAAACGTCTTATATTTTGCATACAAACATTTATAAACAACCAAATGTGTTGCTACGCTTGCAACGGAAGACCCCGTTTGAAAGATGGGGTCTTCCCTTGCAAACGTAGCAACGGATTAGTATATAGTTTACAATTTTTTATATGCTGAATATAAACATATACTAGTACATATATAGTATGTCGATAATGAATGCCGGGCATCTTCGTGAACATCAAACGAAGGAGAGGACATGTTTCTAAGGACCTGTACCGACATTGAACTGCGCACTTTACTATTTCAGTAATTGCAATTTGCCTTCACACATAGCATTTTACGAAATTTATGTCCGTGTTAAATTTCATCCTCATCTAAAATCCACTTCGAAACTGCTAAGAAGGCTATCTACTTTGAAATCTTTAGTACTTTACTTAAGTTTAAAAAATCGTAAATGAAAACTGATAGGCCTTATAAATTCGGCAAAAGATTACACATATTTACATGAATGATACATATTGCACTAATGCATATTATAATTAAAATATGCTTTTATACCGGCTTTACAAAGGTCAATTTCACGGAAATTTGCCCTTAGTTCTAGACTTCACTAATAACTTAAAATTTGTCCAATTAACTTACCAATGTATTTTGATGACTTTCCCTCTACCCTGGAATGACCCAAAGTGTTTTAAAACAAACAGTTCCGAACACTGCTGATAGATAAAGAGCACATAACATCTACCCGACTCTAGTGAACTACAATTATGTGTCCTATATCTTCTTCATACAATTGTTACACATACACAGATGATGGGAGCGGATAGTAAAATGGATACTGAGTTTGTAAACCAGCGGCAGTACACTCTTACGTGAGGCAGCTGGGAATAGAAACCAGCCAATAACAAACAAGAGTGAAAGCATCTGCTTCGATTGTTTTGAGAGGATGAGAGTAGCATTCATGCATAACGTAAAACAAACATATCAAACCGTCTCGCACACTAAAACCCGTTCTGACGTCACTTATAAATTTTCTGATTAGTATTTCTGCGATGACTTGGTTTTATTCATTTCGAAATATTATGATTATATTATAATATAATTAATTGCGCATTGTGAACGTTCCCTTAATCGGCTGTGCAAATCTTGTAGTCATAGTAGCTAAGCTACTAGCTAACTACATTAGTGTAACCCCTTTGCTACTTGGTCTTCTCAGGAAGGTGTCAGGTGCTAGTTGTTTTCGAGCTCTTTTGCTGTATTTTGCTGTATCTAACCAAAAATGCGATACTCTAACTATACTAATTACTATTTAACCATGAAAGTCAGTACAGGTTTTTTTTAGTTCAGCGTGAACATGAGCATTGAACGTTGTTGGTAGGTTCATGATTATATTATTTGCATGGCAATGGCAGATGATGATATTGATGAATCAGATGGAATGCATCATATGCTGATGTTGTAATGATGAAAGAATTGAAAGTCAGCAGAATGAAATATTTGTAGTAAACAGGGTTGATGGATGAATTTTAGCCATAACATAAATATTTTTACAATCTACTTACTTTTTGGGCTGTGTGAACTTGTGGTTGTGTTTGCAACTCTAATCTGTTTTGTGGTTAGTTAGAAGAGACTTGTAAATGTATAAAATAAGTATGAATTAATTATTGTTGTAGGATATGGTAGCACACCACACAAACATAATAATATTATATTATTTTGTAATACCTATGCAACCAACAAACATTCACAAATTGCGTCTTGTTTGTGTTTCAGTGTCGATAGGTGTGTCATTCTCAAATGAATTTCGTGTGGAAATGACCTTTGCTTGGGAGTAATTTCTGACAACTTAAACACGGGGAAATTATTCGTTGTGTTGTACAAAACGAACGCAAAAGAGTATATTTTTTTTTGATCCGGGAGAAATTATGTGAAATATACAGTGATTTGGGCGCGTGAAACACATCCTTGTAGTAGGAGAAAAAAGGATATGAGCTTAATTCGTAATGGTGAGCATTGTTGGCAAGAGGGTAAGGTGTTCAAAATATTTTCAAGTATATGCATACCAGTTGTTCCAAATATAAATTTGATGTTTCCTAAAAATCGTAATTATTCTAAGTATCAATTTGACCCTACAGGCTTCGTTTACCAGCCCCGATTCAGATGACGCTGATAGTGATCAGGGAAGCACACTAAGTGAGAATGACGGGTCATCCGACGTTATTCTTCATAACCATGGCAGTGGACCGTGGGCAATGAAAAAAATTAACACAGTTTGGGTTGGAGCTGTCCTTATTTTCATAACGGTAAGAAGAAATTTAAAAAATCTAATTTGCCTTGACAACAACGATGTCTTCCGAAGAACTCGCGAATGTTTTTTGCATCATACGTCGCTTATGTCAATTCGCACTTAACATGGATGAATCATGTCATCCGGCATCCTGTCAATCATATCTTCACGACTTTTGTGATTTGTTCCTTATCACTTACATGTATTGTATATCTTATAAAATGTGATAAAGATATCGTTATTGTTTTAATTTCTTAGCTTGCCTTGTTGTACGTTACCTCAATAATAGTCACTGTGGAATGCAGAGAAGGTCCAAATAAAACCAGCGGTACAAGTGACTATGTTAAATACGGAGTTTTGTGCTACGTGCCTTCTGTCTCCCTGATTATGTACTTGCAGTCACTACTCTGGGGATTATTCCTGGTAAGAGTTTAAAAGTACATGCAAGATAACGCCGTTATCATAACGGAGTGTTCATTGTTTTCACCAAAATATGTTATATTAAGAGCATTACTGATATTGTAACAATTTTGCAACATTTTAGATTTGTGACCAGTACATACAATATGAGCACATCAAAGCGAGACGGCGTGGGTATCTGGACTTTTACAACGAAACTCGTACCTTGAGCCAAATCCCCTTTTTCACTGTGTCAGCATGTAGGGTTTTGAACTTGCTACTTCATCCTTGCATTAAACATACTTATGAATAAATTTAATACATCCTTGACTTCATCAGTCTACTTAAATTTCAAATACATAGAACCTCCAAATTTATGAAATTATAATATTTTAATGGAACCTTTGTAATTGCAGGGTGTGCGTTCCTGCTGGCTGTGGCAATGGTGCTTAATGACAACTGCATATCAGAAGACTCATGTGGTCAAAGTGTGCATTTTAGTAAAGCAGAATATGCTTTACTATGTGTTGGATTGGAAGGAATTCTAATAATTGTATTTACTTCCTTCTACATTTGTAAGTCTAAAGAAAAGTTATTCTATATACACCCATTTATTTTTGCGACACGTACAATCCAAAACTGTTCGTCATGACAACGTCTAAATGAAATGACTATTTCAGATAAGGTGTATAAATTTAATAAAAGTCAACCGCTTCCGGATGTACTTCGTGAAGAGTATATGTCGATGGCTACTGACTATAACCCTAACAGTGCAGGCCAAGTGGACGAAGAAATTTTTCAACGTCAAGCAGATGTAATTCGTTATTTAAGTGAACACAATGTGATTCTAAGACGAAAAGTTATGGAACTGAATCGCCAGCTAATGGGACATTCGCATAGTGTATAGAAAATTTTGTTTTATGTACTTTCTACTCTACTTTAAAACCTGTCAATCTGTAGCATACCAAAACAATAATTTTACACAATGAACGAAACGGAATTAGGTAATCAATCATTTCGCGTAAAGAGAATTTTCTTGCTCTTATCTTATAATATTTCGCTAGACTGCGACCGTCATTTACTGAAGTTCGTACAATTATTTTGTAACATTACATGTCGTCTTCGGAAGTACCAACTCAAACTTTTCTCGTATTTTAAAATGATTATATCTTGAACTGAGTCAAGATAAACGAAACTTTTATATACGTTAAGATCTGGTTATGTTTACATGCAGATTTTGTTTTGTCGAATATCCAGAGAAAACATTTTTAAATATCTGCAGCAGGATAATTTATACAATATTTAACGTTAAAGCTCTATGAATTTTATCCAAGAATCAATTTAAAGATATGTGTTATTCAGAATTGTATATGGTGTCATGTTTAATTTTTTTCCTAATTTCGGCTCATTAGGCTTACATATTCGTACTGTGGCATATCCATAACTGAAGCATGTATTCATCTACACAATGGATAACATAGTATAGTCTAACAGGCAATCTAAGACCTAAGACATGTATGGAAAATTTTGGACAGCGCGTTTTGTCATGATGGTTTAACTATCGCTTTCTATATATAAATCTACTTATTTTTCAAACTAGCTACGTTATTTTTGGTTCAGCGTTATTTTCACTGCTTTAACAATGTCCTGAGCTTGGGGAATGCAAGCACCCTCTAGTGTTTTAGCGTAGGGCATAGGGACATCAGCGCCGGTCACACGAAGAACTGGAGCATCCAATTGGAAAAACGCATTACCTAAAAAATGCAAAACCCCAATCAATATAGGTTATGCTTCATTTTACCGACTAGAAGATCAATCCAGTATTTTATTTTGGTAAGTTTATCATCCTACACATACTTTCACTTATTCTGGCTGAGATTTCTGCTCCAATTCCGGATGAGGGCCAACCCTGTTCCACAGTGACTATATGATGTGTCTTGGCAAGACTCGTTAACACTGTATCCATATCTACACAGACAAAAGTCGAATTCACGTACATTTCGACACAATATAAAAATATAATTCATGAAATAAAAGAATCATCTTCACTTGCAAAGTATTGATTCTAAATAGTACCTAAAGGTCTAAGGGATCTCAAATTAATTACTTCAGCGTCTATTCCGCTTCCCGATAGTTCTTTAGCAGCTTCTAAGCAAGTACCTACAGCCTTTGAGTGAGCCACTAATGTTACGTGATTTCCTAAAAATAAAGAAAAATGTTTTCAGAACGACGATAATTTTTCACATTTATGTAGTAAAAGTGAGCCCAAGACGTATATTGAAAGGTCGCTGATATAAACAATTTACCTGGCTTTTCAATTTTAGCTTTCCCAATTGGTAGTACGAAATCTTTGGACAATACTTCGTCGGAAACCTCAAATGGCAATCCATATAATAATTCGTTTTCCACAAAAACCACTGGATCTGGATCCCTGATAGCAGCTTTTAAGAGTCCTCTGCAGTCCTCAGACGAATAAGGAGAAATGACCTGAAAACAAAAAACACAGCAAACCATTTTGAAAAATGAACCAAAAATGAAAAATGCTTGGCGACACCACCTCAGCATAATAATCTTACACTTTCTCGTTTACCTTGAGACCTGGACAATGAGCGTACCAAGCACCAAAACACTGAGAGTGTTGAGCACCTACACCAGAAGCGGCACCATTAGGCCCACGGAACACAATTGGAACATTAACTACTCCGGCGGACATGTAAAATGTCTTTGCAGCTGAATTGATTACTTGATCAATGGCTTGCATGGAGAAGTTGAAAGTCATGAATTCACAGATGGGTCGAAGACCAGCCTGTGTAACAATTAAAATATTTTTTATGTACGTTTGTATTTGTCATATAACATTACCTTCAAGAGAATAACATTGCTTACAAATGCTGCTCCGACGGCGATACCAGCGAAACCCATTTCGGTAATTGGAGTATCTATGACACGTTTGTCACCGTATTTTTTCCACAATCCTCTTGAAATCTACGTGTACAGATATCGTTACATATTTTTGTCAGTAAAAGTATTTAGTAAGTACCAAGTTGTGGGTACATAATTGAGAGAACAGTTTCTACTTTTAACTTACTTTGTACGCTCCATCATATTGTGCAACCTGAAATGACCAAATAGCAAAATTTTAACAAATTTTAGTGAGGAGTGAGCAGTCCATTGGTCGTTAGAGTAAGTTATAGTAAGATAAACAAACTCGTATAATTAAACCTAACCTCCTCTCCGAGAATGAAAACCCTCTCATCCTTTTCCATTTCCTCATCGATAGCGGAATTGAGGGCATCTCTCACAGTTAACTGGAAACACAGATGATAAGTGAAAAATATTAGGTTAAACTATTGAAACAAACAAGATTGCAATCAACTACAATGAAGGTGTTCATAATCCAAATATGGCTACCTGTTTTCCCCTGGCCACAGCAGACACTGACAAGTTTCTTCCTAATGCTTGGCGACACCACCACTGAAACAACCCATACAATAAAAATTTACGTTAATTTCAAATGCTACTACTTAAGCTGTATTCTCCCTTAAGACTACTGATTATTAGTGATCCGGCTGGAATTATGTAGCTTGGAAACCTAACCTTTCTTTGCAAAAAGAGAGCCCATATTCTGCAACATCCTTGATGATTCCATTTTTGCAAGTGTTTACGATTACCTATTTACGGAAGTTTTTAAACACTTTTCACAGGTACAAGTTCTTTGAACAACTAGCTAGTTGACTGTGGTCGTGACCTATCCAACTTCAACTCTGATTTTTTAATCAAATTTTCAAACCTAATTTGAATTCTGTATGTACCAACCAACTGACTCGTGCAGTCCGAATTTATTCACAACCAACCTTTTTATTACAACGCCGGTAAAGTTTGGCTGTACAATCAATATGGAATAATGTGTGATGATGTCACTAAGCTCAAACTCTGAATTAGCGCTTTATTTTGCGACTTTAATGATCACAATCTTACGGACAACTAATATTCATTACACGCACATTTTTTCTTACATTAAAAATCTTCGGAGATACACATGCACACCATATGACCTTGCCAACAAAATGGATTGAGATTATTATGTAGAGGTAAGTTGCCTGCTACTTATAATTGTGAAATATCCTCATCATCCGATCATTTTTTATTCTTTTCTACCTGCCTTGCAACTTGCTATACTTATACTTACATACAATTTGATACAATACAATTTCACGTAAATATCGACTGATGATCGTGTCTCTAAGCCCGAGTCTAATCTAGTTTCTGTTATACTGTAAAAAGTTGGTGAACATGGAGGGATGGGATATGGGATGATGGGAATATGGGAGCCCGAACCCGATATGCCATAATACCATTTGTGGGAATGCTATGTGCTGTCGCTGTAGCATAAAATATAGAAAGGAAAAGTTGCAAAAAATGTTGGTAGCAAAGCAAACGCGGCGTTCCATGCACCTGTTTGGAATTTTGGGTAAGTTCCTGTGCGTACATTTTACACATACAATCTGGAATTTTATCGCTATACTTCATAGCAATTCATAATTTATAATACATTTGGGTTTGGTGAGTTATGAATATGAATGAACTTAAGGAAACAATAATATTTCATATTGTAGTATGTGCAATTAAAATTGTTCGCATAACTACGCAGTAAATGTGTAAGATCCTCGTTAGTTTATTAATCCCATTAATCCCATCCCAACCACGTGCCCTCCCACAAAGAAGCCATCATATCATATGCCATTAGAAAACGGTTCCGTGCATTTAGGGATGCACGGTTTCGGTTTCGGTTACAAACCGACGTTCGGTTTCGGTTTCAAGTTGAAAC
>JAHZNB010003103.1:0-15405 GCA_027744295.1 Callyntrura guangdongensis | reverse complement strand
ATGCGTTTTTCATATTTACATGACGTTTGGTATTTTTGGTACACGTGAAAGAGAGAGAGAGATAGAACGTCACATAAATATTTGAGTACACGAGGATCTCTTTTCTATACTCCCCACACCCCAACGACGAGCCACACTCTTATTTTCTTTTTGACTTGGTATTGACTGAAATCCAGGCTATATTGTTATTATTATTATTATTATTCTTATTATGCCTAGTAGATCAGATGCTTGGTTTTACGGCTTTAATGTCACAAGGTTTTCGGTATTTTTGGCGTGCTACGAAGCAAAACCTCGTCAAGTTTGGTCCCACTGAACCAGGAATGCTGTGTGTGTCTGTATCCTATTTTCCATGCGGAATTACATATTTTTGAGTCAAGTGAGGAAGACGGGGATGATGGAAGCAGACACACACATATAACTCATACATACACTTATAGAGAAACCAAACTCATCTCTTGAGATTAGTAGCGGTTCAAGTGAGCGCACAGAAAAAAGTCGCTAACCTTATTTGAGTCTATAGCAACATATATATATACACAGATAGATGATAGTTCCCTAGTACTTTTCTCGGAGATGAGATGTATGGTATTTTTCTTGCTTTTTAACCCGTTTGTGTACTACCATAGAACAAGTACAACATCTCTCGCTCTACAAAGTCATAAAAACTCTATTTCTCTCCCTGTAAAACGGTCGATGTGCAATGAGAAAACCACTTCAAAAGGGATATGAGCACCTTCCTGTAAATATGTCGTAATCGTAGTACTTACTATGACTGTTGTTGTGTGTCTGTGGTTTGCGTAGTTCTATCTCTTTTCTCTCGTTAAGACATATCTAGATCAGCTCATAAACGTGTACCCAGTCAGTACCCGTTATCGTCCTGCATTTGAAGAGCCCCATCAGGGAAAAAATGAATGTCTGTTTGATTACAACATTGGGTCGTAAAAAATAGTAAGCTCTACTCAATACTTTCTCCCGCTTTCCCCGTCTTATCCAGTAAATACCATTTTTAACGAAACTGTTGTGTTCGTTGCCTCTGCTTCTTGTTGACAGGAAAGAATGAAAGGAAGGACAGGGAATCAAAATATTTTTCTTGCGTTCAAATGTCTATCTTATAAGTACCTTCACATAACTCCCTCACATACATTTTCTGACTCTCTGTGGGATTTATATAACCGTTCGTTATTTCTAAATAAAACTAGTTATCTGACAACATTTTTTGTATCTTTTTACTGATCAACGCTCGTTCTTTTTTCTTTTCGATATAGAGCCACTTCTTTTCTCGTCTCTTCAAATCTGAGAAGACGATGTACATATATGTTTCTACTTGTCAAACCTATTTCTCAGAGTAAAGCTGTTGTTAGGAACGGACAGACACGTAAATATACGTTGTACCCACTCATACAATCAGTTGGTTAAGTTAAAGATTTTTTGTAAGCAGCTCAAGGCTCAAGTACATCTCCATATGTTTTCTTTTGGATAATAAGGCTCTGTGGTGAGGATGGTAGTGGGCGAGCTGGTGAAGGATGAAGGATATGCCAGCATAAAAAATACGATAAACCTTTCATTGAATTCCAGCTTTCCATCTTTCTCTTCTCTCATAGAAGAGAGAGAGAGAGGCTGATGTACTTTATGGAATTTACTTCATGTTTAAATAATACGAATAAAATAACAACAGAATATATTTTTCTTTCGTTATCCGCTTCTCTCGTTTCTTCCTCCACACCACATGCACAAGCGGGATCGTTGTTGGAACGCCCATCTCGTCTACGTTTGATGAAATAGTTCCGTGTTCTGTTTCCTCTTTGGACGTAGAAAAGAAAAAGGAAAGAGAAAGTAGTTAACTTGAATTATATTATACATCAGTCAGTGTGTACTCTTGTTTCCCTTAAACATTTTCTTTCCAAGGTTTTCTCTCTTCTCAATTTTCCCGGCAGACCTGGAAATCTTTTTTCTTTCTGCTTTCTTTACTTTCTTTATTCACCTACGACACTACCGGCATCTTAGATAACTCATTCTTATTTCAAAACCAGCAAAAGTATCAGCAGCGAGACGTTTATAAGTGCCCTTCTTGGACATTTTATCCACCTTCCCTCCATTTTCTCTTTACTGTTGTTTTGCTTTCTCTCCATGTGTAATGAATAAACTACTTGTTTTAGAATGCTTGATTATGATCCCAATGCTCCATGGCGACAACGATGACTACACCGTCGACGATGTATCTACTCAACTGCCTATGTCAGCTGTGAGTCGAAAGTAGTAAAAGTTCTGCTAGAAAGTTTTCTCTCTCAAAACTTTCTTTTTCTTTTACCATGTGTATTTCTTACATTCCCCCATCAATCCACCAAAAAATATACTCCGGAGTAGTAACTAATGATGCTTTATGCCGAAGCAACTTTACTAATACACTTTTAACATGTACATGGCGGATGAAAAGGTACGTTTATGAAGAGAGAAAGATGGAGGGTTAAATACTGGATATTACATCNTTTAACATGTACATGGCGGATGAAAAGGTACGTTTATGAAGAGAGAAAGATGGAGGGTTAAATACTGGATATTACATCCTCCCGCCGCGTGCGTGCATGTGTCCGGCCTATAATTGAATATACATAATAATACCTTGTATTACATCCTCGCCCGACACACCCGGTTAAAAATGCTAACAGTTCTCCAGTAAGGCTTTTTCATCTCCGCTCTCAGGTTAGACTCGTTCTTGCCAACGACCACAGAACCACTGATGATGATGATGATGTTGGAATTCGTTCTAACGACGATGATGACGACTCAGTCAAGAGAAACTTTACTTTTGTTTAAGAAGACGACGATACAGCGGTATAATAACTATACAGAGAACTGATTTGATTATGTACTATTACTTCGAGTACTATACGGCATCATCAGGGCTGTATAATGATGCGGTGGAGATGGTTTCATTTGGCCGGGTTTTCTTTTTCATGCAAAACATTATAATTTTCCTCAGGATGCCATATTTGTTTCGCAGCATTCCTTAAGTACTTCACCAGCGCATACAAATACCACCAAGCAGGGTACATGAAGTGGGCGAGCAAAGAGATTTTATTGTATTACTTCATAATGTAATGCAAAAGGTGACTTCAAAAGGGTATTGAAAGGCTTAGGAAAATTCCTTTGTTACTTTCTCCCAATTCTTGTTTCATTTTGTTGTGGGATGTGCGCGTTGTATAAAATCAAAGTATTCTCAGATCCACACACAAAGGGACCGACAATCCGTTATAAATAATTATATTTCCGATTTTAATGCTATGCCCCCAAATTTAACTCTATAACTGTCACTCTTGGAATGATCCTACAATCAAAAAAAATACCTGCATGTGTTCTTCTTCTCTCTATAATGAAGGACGAAGGTGTCCTCATCAAAAACGCACGAACAATATATCACTAAAAACGTGTTTTCCTCCAAAAGTGCGCTGCCATTATATCCAGCATAGCCAGCCTACTACATCGAGAACTACGAAAACCCAAAGACAAGTGGATGTATAGCTCTGTGTATATGTACCCACACCCCCTCTTCCTATAATCTAGTGTGATTCTTTAGTAAAATAACAGCAGCACCAGCATTTTTTTGCCAGTAAATAGCAAAGAAACACGAGGATTCAACGAGGTGGTGTGTTGTCGACGACGAGCAGAGAAAAAGGCAGACAAAACCTTCAAGCGGATCACTGAGCTAGTGAGCAGCAGAAGCATGCACTTCCCTACATTACATCACGTTTTCATCCGCTTTTCTCTCTCTTCCTTTCCCCAGTTTTTCCTTAAGAGAGCCCAGCTGTATAGATATAGAGAGAGAGAGCCTCACAGTGTTGAACACTACTTTACTTTCTTTCTGCCCTGCTATCCCACTCACTTGTTCCTTCAAAGCCAAGTAGGAGCAGTCTCGCGCAACAACAACAACAGGAGTATAGAGATAGAGCAGTTTGCAAGCTTCCCTGCCAGCCTGCCTGCCTGGCTGACAAAAAGTTGCATAAAAGTGAACATTGAACATGAAAGCCGACACGGGCCGTGAGAGTCAAGTCAGTCCTTCTCTGGTCCTCCGATACGAAACTGGTTTCCTTTTTTCCGCCATTATTGTGTAGTAGTGTGTGTACATGCATACCAACTCTGGCAAAAAAAAGGAAAACAGCAAAAAATACTATAATCCCAATTTTTTCACCATACTGACCCAAAAGATTCTACCGAGAGAAAAAAATTCTAAATACATCTAAACACACCCGTTATACGGATACCCACTTACACACATTCACAGTTTATTGGTGAAATTGCAACATAAACTGTTTTTTTCACTTATCCAACATTACTTTCTTGAAGGATCACCAAGAAAAGTGATAAGATACACGCGGGTCGAAAAAAAACCAGAGAGATAAAAAAAAATAATAATTTGTTGTATCATCTATCGTCCACAGTTTCTCTCTCCCTCTCTCAATAACCTGTTGTTATTGTTGTTTTTGCAAATGTAAGCGAATCACCATCTGCTTCGGGCTGATACCACCACACACGCGGTTACAACAATTTGTTCTCCACAATAAATACACTTGCCACGCCACCCAGAGAAAAAAAACGTTTCCTGGGACACACAAGGCTGCAGAAATAAAACCTAATTAAGTGCTCGCAAATATATATATCTGCTTACCCAAAACACGCTGCCTTTTTACTCCAAAGATACCAAAAAGCTTGAAAATTTTTACATGGGCTTACTAATAACGCGTCATCAACATCACCATAATAATAACAATAATACTTTTTATTATTATTATTGCTTCTCTGCTACTTCTGCTACTTCTACACTGCTGCTACACCGCTAGAAATTATGTGCTCCCCCGAAAACTAATATCATTAACAGGCAAAAACGTGAATAAGCAGCTTATTAACCAAAGTATCTAATCCCAGCGGTTTCGGACTAGACTCGTTGGAAAAACCGTACATAATTTACACGTCAAGATAAATAATAAATTTTCCAGTTTATTCAAATAAGTCCCCGGAAACAGAAGTAGTGTCACCACTACAACTGGTTATGAAAAATGCACGGAAATAATAATAACAATAATAATAAGCGTATTATATCGCTCCCAGCCTTTGTTTTTCAATACAAGTTGTAAGTAAGCCTGAAAAAGGAGTATATTGTGGTCGTTGTCGTCCATGTCGTCGTATCACTCTCAATTTGAAAAGCTACCAGAGTTTCTCGCGTTCCAAGCTGCAGTGGTGTATGGCTGGTGGGGGCTGTGACGTTGTACATAATATATGGGATTTCGCTACTATTGTGTTATTTGCTCGTTGATTCAACGCCAGACAACAATAACCTCGTGCGCGGCGGCAAAGGAACTTTCAAGAGGAAGCTATTAAAAACGGAGGAGGAAGAGGAAAAGGGAGGAAACTAGCTATCCATAATCTATTTACTCCCTGAAGAAGAAAAAAACCGCACATTGTCATCCTGTCAGTTTCATATTTTCTCTGATTGTCCCTCTTCATGATTCATGATAAAAGCACGCGGAACGAGAGAAGGTTCACTATAAAATAAATACGGGGAATATTGCTCTTTCGCAGTGTTGCTTGTCAACTTAAAAAATTTCTTGTCCCCCTTTCAATTATAATATAAAAATGTGTAGGTACCCTCCAAAACTGGGGAGGTGTGGGTAGCTTACACATAAACGCACATAAAGACGGCATGTTTTTGTTATCAGGAAAAAAACTTTTGTATTAGCAATTCGAAAGTCGTAAATAATGCAAGATATTTTCCCCGGGCGAGGACACACAACCTGATAGTATTTTTTGGGGAGTCGTCGAGGATAGTATAAGCTCACCGTAATTTTCATTTTATATTCAATTCCGTATAATATTATGACGACGTCGACGACGGCGACGACGGTGAACTCGGAAAATAAATGAAGTTTTATGCAGACAAGAGGATTGTCTTTCATTTAAGTAAGGCTTCGACGCTACTAACACCACAACTGTGTCAACGTGTGAAATGAATAGAAATATAGCAGCGGGGGTATTACAAAGATAGACCCACGCACGTTATAAGAAACACTACAAGGCAGAGAGACACGCTGCTGTTGATTCTTATTTTTTATCGGATTTTGTTCCAGCACCTCCTGCTGTACATGCTTGATAGTTCCTATGACTAGCTTAAATTTTGCTGACTTGCGAAAAAAAATTCCGGACTGAGAGATTTGTGAATGAAACGGTGGAGTAAAAAACGGCTCGAATTCTTATCTTTTGTAAAGAACACGCAGGAAGAAACCGGACAAAAACACTTTTTTGCGAAACATTGAAATTGTGTGGTAAAAAGTCAAAAGCACGTTATGTTCCGGTACTTACCGCATAATAATGTTTGTTGTATATAAATGTGCATAAAAACACAAATAAATCGTTTCTTACGAGCGATAAATGTTGGAACAAAAGCCCAGCAAAAGGACAAATGGTTTGCAACAGCAGCGCAGTTGGAGCAAATACCAGCAGCAGCAGCAGCAACAACATCAACAAAATTGCCATCCATACATTTTTTTCACCTTCACCATGTTCTCCGGATAATGTTCCCCTGAAAAAAAATGTGCTTAACTAAAGGAGCAACCGAAACATAAAAACATTATATAGCTCTCCTGTTGTTCCTGACTACATATCCATATTATGCATCAAGAGTGGAGAGCTTACTATGCAGTTTACTGAGGGGTGTAAAAAGAGAAAGCAAGATAAATCTCTACACTGCCTGTTCTTCTCATCGTCGTGACTGCAGGCAATAATATTTTTTGTCAAAAACACGAAAAAAATACAACATTTTTTTGCAAGTTCTCCCATCTATTTTTATGGACAATCTACTGCCACTACTACTGCTAATGCTAAACGCTGTGCGCTCTTTCTCTACTTGAAACGCTTCCTCTCTACTTTTTTTATTCTCCGGAAGTACGGATTGCTTAATATAATCTGAATCGCTTTCTTCCGGAATCACTCACTTAACACCGCAACATGGGCTGAAATTATATATATTTTTTCTCGCTACCGCCGTCGCTTCTTTCAGTTTAGCCACAAAATCATCACCAATTTTTCTTACAGTTATACAATTACGTACGGTAGTCGGTTATCTACTTCCGTCATATTTTTGACGTAAACTAACAACGCTACTTGTCATCATCATGAACTGTCCATGGAGCAAAACTGTCTCTACCCACCCAGTTTAAGAAAATATGACTGTATCAAAGATGGAAAATCTGTTGACTTGTTTAAGATATTCTCCCACAATGTTCGTTTGACAACACACCCCTTTTCCCTTTCCTCACAGTGATACTTATCCTGTGCTTTCTCTTTCGCTCTCTTCTCAACATTTTGGAAAGCCCCGGACAGCCATGAAATAATATATGGGATAGAGAAATGGTAACATTCGTTTTTAACTACCTAAACAAAATTATTTTCTTTTATGTAATTTTCATGTGCTTTCTCTCTATTGTCCCTGTATGTATCGCGCGGGTACTGTTACATTTTATACGGTAATAGAGCCACAAATATATACATACACTGCCAAACTGGAAAAGAGTCTTTATTCTTATCTCATTTCCAGTTAATTTAATGAAATTTTGGGCGGCGTGTACTAGCCAAAAAAAATCTTGACATCTATCCCTACAGCTTAAAAGAATATGTTGTGGGGTTGGTAATAGTAGCAGTAGTAGACTCGTCACTATAATTATTAGTATTATTGTGGCGTAGTATTTTATACAGAACGTGACGTATCATAAATGGTTTACTTGAAATTATATAGACAGATATGTACATCCTTCTTTTTTAAACTTAATTGGTTTCCTGCCGTAGTACCATCATCATCACTAACGTCGTCGTCGTCACATTCTACCTTGTGGTGTGTGTATTCACTTGAGAGACAAAAAAGAACATCAAAATTGGCCACATGATTTTCCCTTTTACCCAGATACCATGTAACTGTAATCCTTTTGTCAATAATTCCCATTTCACTGACTAAGCTACTTGTTTGCATTAGCCGAGAGAGTAAAGCAGGTTTCTTGGTTACCTTTATGCAAGGCTGGCAGGAGAGTCGCGGACAAAATTCAAAGCCAAATAAATGGTGGGTATATTGTAGAATAGGAACTCATATAAGCGTATTATTATAATAGTATGTCATCACAATAAACCTCTGCTGTTGTTCTCTTCTCCTACCACCCCACCACACCATCCTCGTGTTGTTTCTTACAAAAGGTTATTATTATTATAGGGCTTTACGTTTTACCAAGAGAAACATTGTTTTTAGAGAAAAGTCGATTTGCAGAGTTAACCTGTTTAGAAGGAAGGAGAGAATGTGATTTCTAAGCACGTTTTAATACATATACTTTTTTTGTATGGGTTCTCTCATTTGATACAAAACTTTGCCAAAATTAGGTTTTGCAAAAGGCGTAAGTTTCTCGGAATAATAGGGAATAGTCGAGGGAGAGAAAAATATTTTGGGAATAGAAGTAGTTTTGACATTGTTGCCTCTTTTCCTTCTGTCTCGGCAATAATTCTTCGATGAATAGCACCGAAATAATGGTATCAAGGGACAGGCACACACGCACTTTAGTGCTAGTTGTGGTAGTGGTACGGGCTGTTGTACTGTTGCATGACCACATAATTTATCTAGAGACTTTCTCCTTGTATTTATCTCACCAAGTTGCCAGTCGGTAGCTTACTTTAAGTCGACAATGGTATTTATGAGCAAAGAGAAATAATATATTGTCGTGTAAAGAGTTCAAAACTTTTCTAATTGAGAATTGCAACAAAAAAACGGGTACTAACTTTCACTTGTCATTTAAAACCCAGTTTTCGACTCTTCATCACAACAGCGTATAGCTGCACCCCTTTTAAATAATATAATTTTAAGTTGAACAATGGAAGTACAATAAACAAAAAAGTTTGAGAACTCCCTTTTACTCGACAGTTGTAAAAACTGCACTTTTTCCTAAGCAAACAAACCAGTCAATATTTTAGGGGAGTGTTACTTTAAGTCGACAATGGTATTTATGAGCAAAGAGAAATAATATATTGTCGTGTAAAGAGTTCAAAACTTTTCTAATTGAGAATTGCAACAAAAAACGGGTACTAACTTTCACTTGTCATTTAAACCCCAGTTTTCGACTCTTCATCACAACAGCGTATAGCTCCACCCCTTTTAAATAATAATATAATTTTAAGTTGAACAACGGAAGTACAATAAACAAAAAAGTTTGAGAACTCCCTTTTACTCGACAGTTGTAAAAACTGCACTTTTTCCTAAGCAAACAAACCCGTCAATATTTTAGGGGAGTGATCCATGCAAAAATTATAGGTAACAAGGAATGCTCAATTTTATATCCTATTCCCTTTGCACATATCACTCTCTCCTATTCACCACCACCAGTTGTTTGCCAAAATTGATACCGATATCAGAATACACACCCGCGCCGTCTCTCTCTTAAAGTTATAAAGTAGCCATTTATCATCGCTTTATAGCGAGTATCCCTTGAAACGTTGACAGAGAAAGTTGTACATAGTTTTTGTTATAGCGCAGCCATTTAATTTAAAAGCCATTTTCTTTGTATCTTTTAAAAAGTCCCAAAATTGACGCATCCTCTTCTCTATTTAATACATGTGAAGGTAGCGTGTAGGTATAATCCTAGCGCAGAGTGTTCTTATTATCGTATAAAGTGTCAATAGACTCCTCGTCTACATTATTCTGTTCCCGTTTCTTTTTCAAGAGCATCAAAAACCCATAAAAAGGAGAGAAAAAACGTTATAACACTAGAAAGCTGATAATCCCTTGAGAGATATCCAAACACACACACCGAGTGTGTCGTAAAATTGGAAGCTATTGTGCCCTGCATTTCATCACGGTCCCCACATCGAGAGGCGGCTTAAAGGAAAAAACGGGAAATCGAAACGACGTTGTCTTGCAGATGCAAAGTAAGGAAACAAATAATAATAATCTTAGCTCGTTTAACGGTGCCCTTCTGGAATCACCGGAAAATGACTACAGGAGAAAGTAGCTCGAGAAAAAAATAAAGTTGTATCTGAATTAGCAGCAGGAAAGAAACAGCAACCTTGAGGAACCTCGGAACTGCTACTAATAGTTTAGGAGACTATGCTCCCCGCTGGTGGAGGTGGTGGTGGTGTGTGGCTGTACGTCTTCATAACTACCGTGACCCCGTTCATTCCGTATAAAACCCTATTATCGACTTTCACTTGGATGCGGAAACATTCTTTCATCTTGAAATCACCCACGGACTATACTACTTCTGACTGCATATATGTGTAGCTCAACAAAGACAACTATAAATACCTTCTCCGATTTTACTACCGACTCTACCTATTCACCAAGTTGTCTTTACTTTTTTTCGGTGTGGTGTGACGTGAGTAAATTGAATTTACAAAGAAACAAGTGAAAGGGAGAAATGACAACATAAAAAAAGTTCCGTTTTAGTACAAGTGATTGTTTCCAGCCGGAGTAGTTTTGGTGTTACTACTAGCGGTTCGCACGCTCGTGGTATAAAAAGAGAAAATACCGTTACCCAGCTACCTTATCCACCGTTAAGTCGACTACACACAGATAGGTATATATCTTGTAATGGGAAAGACAGATTCTTGTTGGAGAAGATGTCTATTTTTCCTCCGGGAGAAATGAAGTTGAAACCGGATCATTCAAAAGAAATTGATAGCTAATGAAAACTAGCAGATTGATATGAAAGGAAAAGAGGCTGCTCGTGTTCTCTCGTTATACGGCATCTATGACTATGATTGGTTCTCTCCTTAATTTAAATGTGGTACCCTGCAGCTGCACACAGAGAAAAACGATTGAGAGAGTGAAATCTAAAACTGTATACATTACTGCTGCTGCTAGTTTTATTACTATAATCTCAAGGGCAATTCTGATCCACGGGCAGCTGCCAAAATATAGACTCTCTTTCTCTGGGTATAAATTTAGCTGGTAGAAAATGAATAGAATTAAATTGAAATGTCCAACTGTTATTTTTCCGATTTGAGATTGTCTGTCTATGGGAAAATGGTGAACAAGTGAACACTGTCTTTCAATCAGGTGTAGCTTTGTATAAGGAAAAATGTATATAGTGAGCACTGATATAGACTAGTGATAATATTTGTTATTTACCGTTGGCTGTGATAACATTCCTCTCTTGTCAAAATTACCAAGAAAACCCTGCCATTTAACAAAAAGCAGGCACAAGTATGGCGAATGAGAAAAGGAGAAAATGACATATTTCTTGAGAGACATTGTTTCCTGATACTTGTTATTACTAGACGGACCTTTCTGCGAAACAAGAAACACGAAAAATACAGACAACCGCATATGCTGATTTTGTATTCGTCAACAACAGTAGTTGCTGTCGCCGTTATCATTGTCGTTTTTTTATTATGTAAACATCTGTTCAAAACTCTGCTCGAGAAAGCGAGAGAATGGGAAATATACACTGCAGCAGGAGCAGCCGTCACCGTCGTCCCCGCCGTCGTTACTGATGGCAGGAGAAAAAGACGATAAAAATGTGTGCCACTGAAAGTAAAGTGGGCTATTTATACTCAGAAAAGTACCAGACTACAACATCATCATGCTTCCTTTTTCTCTCTGCTGCCGTATTTCAATGCCAGTAGTCCAGCGCCCCAAAAATGCATCTCTGTCTTAAAACATGAAGGCGCATTATGCATTACCCGAGTGCATTAAAAAATACTAAGGAACCAGCGGCGAAGAGCGGCACAAGATCAAAGCGGGTCAAGGATGTTGCCGTTCAACACCGTAAACACGAATTTTCTCCTACACACATAATGATGTCGGCAAAATTTATGTTAACGTGAATGGTAGTTGTACTACTAGTCGTAGTTAAAATTAAATTGGGTAACACAGCAAACTTTTAGTTAGACTGGATATATGTAAGAAAGTATTAATGTTTGTCGATATAGTAGGAAATCAATATTTTTGGGGAGGCGTTTCTAATGTTCCAACTAGTGTCGCTATAGTTAGTGGAGCTACCACAAAGGAGAAAGCAACGAAAAACCAGGTTTTCTTCACAACAACGTCTAAAGAAAGTATTCATTTAACCGTACTTTGTTTTTTAGCGTACGTACGTTTTAGAGCGCCAGGGAGCGAGCAGCGATATAGTTGATCGTTTGTTCCGTCTCACCTGATTTTTGCACCCGACAATCAAATCAGAAAGAGACGCAAAACACTTTGAGTCACTTGGTAACAAGCTGGGGAAAGTCGATGTCTTGCTCTCGGCCTGCTGTACATACCTTTTCCCACAGTCAATTAACTTCATAGGATCTCTCTATATACACGGCAGCGTGTTTAAAATTAATTAATTTAATGCCAACAAAAAACGAGCGAGAAAAAAGTTATGGTAGACAGCAACTCGTAGTTTAACATAAGATAGTACCACTCAAAATTAGTACTTTCACTGCGGCTGGTGTTGTTCTGCATCTCTATCCCAAAACGCCATTCTGTTTTAGTGGAAAAAAACTACATAGCTTTAGATATAGACTAAAAATAGATGTTGTAGTCTCGCTGAAGAAAAAAAAACTAGTAGGCATTTTGCATTTTCATTACGGCTGCTAGTGAAAGCTACGTTTCCTCCTTTTTACACCTGATCAACGGAAAAGAGAGAAAGTGTTGGAGAAAACAAGAGAAACAACAGTCTGGAATATATACAACGGGTTTGAAAAATAGACGTGTGGGGGTATACCCTAAAGAGAAAGCTATAAAAAGTGAAAAAGGAAACTGTAGCGGAAAAAGAAAGAAAAATACGTTCCAAGAGCGAGACGAATGAAGAAAAACTGTTTTCTCCATTTCTATTATTGCTGTGTTGTGTGTGTGGGCTGTAGTTAAAGTGGTCATTTCATACATTTTAAATGATTCACTATTTATATCTAAGAGTGCACTATTTTTGCTCCTCTTTTCGGCTTCCCCTCTTGCCTCTCCACGGGATAGTTGGATAAATAATACAAGACTGTATATGGGTTATTTTAAGTGTATAACGTATAAATATAGAGAAAAATTACCATATCATTGGCTGGTCAAGTTAACTATAAGAAAAAATTTGACGGTCTTGTAAAGCCGTCTTTGTAAATTCGATCAGTCGAATGGATACATGTGGTACATGAGAAAACGGCACTCTGGTTTACATTGGTTTATTAGGGGCACCTTAGGACAGAGTAAAAGCGGAATTATTGACGATGATTATTGTAGTTTTTCAATACATGTGTTCTGTTAATGCACGCGTGCCCCTATAAACAAGAAACGTAATGTGTCCACATTTGTGTGGGAGGATGTTTATACTTTGTTAATACTCCAAAAAGTATAGTTATATAAGTATATAAAAATATGTATCTTGATATGTATGTTGTACAATCATGCGAGCATGTCCTTTCACGAGTTTTTAAGTCACTTTCTCTTCCTCTCTGAAATCTCTCAAAATGCAGGGAATAACGCTCGCTTAAATTGCCAAACACGTTTTTACTCGTTTCGGGATATAATAATCTGATCGAGAACATTGTTGAAGGTGCAATGAGAACGATATAAATGGTGAATGTGTATGTGTGGAGAAGGATAAAAAAATAGTAGTTCGACTTTCACCAGATTACAAATCTATATGCCATGTTGTTTCGACATATGTACGTGCGAGCGAGAAGTAGGAACTTTCTAAAAAAAAGTACCAGATAAATAATATGTAAAAAGCCTATAAACTATTTTTTATTACAAAAGCATCCACCACCCAGTTGTTGAAATTTTTTAACGTGCTTAAATGCCGCGAGTGGATAAAAAAGAGAAAACTCTCATGAAGTGTCCATTGGACTTTTCACAGAATTGCTGCCGGCAGTTGGCTTGACTTAACTCACATTGTAACCGACTGCTTGCTGCTGCTGAATGAGCAGATTTTGGGAAAGCCACCGTTTTATACCATATATATTCAATATTATCTCTCTACATACCACACACATTCTTTAAACCAGCGATTACAGTGAAAGTTTCTCGTCAGAGAGTCAGTAAAACTGGAGTACGAAATGGGAAAAACAAATACCCGAAAATATAATAAACGACAGCGGAAATTCAACGAGTGAATTGGTGAAGGGTCTCTAGAGAGAGGCAAACACACGACATGCTTGATTGTGAACTGTTGTGATGGCAGAAAGGGTGAAAGAGAAAGGCAGCGGAGAAAGTTAAAAAAGGATTTGCACAAAGCAATATCGTCGTCATTGTGTTCTATTATAATCACGAGTTGATAACGAGAATGAAACTGTGTGTGGCGTATAAAACTAGAACAGGGATTACGTACTCCACTTATGAATGTATTATCTTTTTAACTCATCAACAACTTGACTACAACTGTTTTAACGTAGAAGGGACGCCGAACGTAAAATGGATTTCTAGTGAAGTGAGCGCAAAAAGAGGATTATAAACAGATAAAGCTAATAAAAACTTTATGACATGACCAGGTACACATTAATGTTTTATGTCCAATAAAGTATACCTACTCCCCAATACGGAAGTGTACCACAAGTTTCCCCCTTATTTTTTTTAGGGTGGCGATGAATTAAAAAAAATATTCACGTTCTCCTCCCGAGAGTCGATTTTCCTTGTCGACTGAATGGTATTTCAGCCTAATAATTTTAAATGCTGTCGCATCGCCGGACTACCCTTTTCAGCATAACATACTACTACACACTTGCTACTACTTTGACTACTCCGTCTCTCTTTATGAAGGAAAAACCTGGAAGGAAAATTTATTTTTAGTCTATTGAGTACATCCAGAGAGACATTAGGAACTCTATAAAAAAAGTTTGGTTGAAATCGCAGCCTCTTTAATTAATTGAGATTGATGAGGATGACAAGTACCACTGAGCGGCACGGCCAGGTATGTGGAAACTAATGAACTTTATTTGCTCTCTATCTATCTTACTTTCCCCTTTGGATTTGTAGAGTAAACAGTAAGTTACGTTGTATTTTACACTGCGGAGAGGAAAAATCATTGAAATGGAAATCAGCCCACAAGCTGGGTGGAAATGAGCACGGTTTGAGCTGTAAGCATATCTATTACACAGAGGCTATAATATTCTGATATACACTCGTCGTCTCACAACTGTTTGCATTTCGACGGAAACGGAGCATATATGTGTATAATAATCCAGCTGGCTGGATTATTAAAGTTTGGAGTAGTCAGCCCGTCAGACAATTCTCGTCGTTTGTAGGAAACCATTTTATCTTGATATTTCCTGTTGGATTATATAGCTTCGTAGAATAGCCTAAATATTATAATATCACAAAACGTCAAGTTATCCACTAATTTAAAAAAATAAAATGGGTAGATAGATCATCAACATGAATATCAAGTTAATATTAGGCCATTCTGGGAAATT
>JAHZNB010003102.1:0-18083 GCA_027744295.1 Callyntrura guangdongensis | reverse complement strand
TTAGACTTAAGATAAAGGCAAGAAGAAAGGAGGAAAAAATGTGTTTCAGAATCAAATCGAAAACACAAAAAAATCGTAAGTTGTCACCATCTTATTAACAAAATCATGAGCATGAGCTAGAATTAATGCAGAATATTTTAAAACAAATTTCCGTTAAATTTTGAAGATCAATTTCACAATATTATATAATATACACTAATATTAATATTCTCTGATTTAACATAACTAATATGATGTTCAGACACTCCACATATCATGTCACTGTTTTATTGTAACGCTTATTGCAAGTACCACCGGTGTGGAACAAAAAACAAGCGCATTTCGAAAACTGGTACTTTTCCATTTCTATTCAAAATGGTGACATGCGCATATTTCCCAAACTAGGTATTCATAAAATAGATAGCTTAGCTAGATTCCAATACTTTTATGCGCAACACATACTAAGCTACGACTCGCATAAATTTTGAAATTGTCAATACCATCATGTAGCACACATTTTTGTGTGCCATTATTACTGTTGCACCTTTTAATAAAAGACCGCAACCCGAACAACTTTTCTAAAAAGGGACAGTGCATATCTTCCTCCTCTCCTGTTACAGATTAAAAGTTGAATTGAACGCAATTTCAATTGCACACACAATTGTGTCATCTGTTGGACTCTTTCTCCCTATTCATCCCAGTCATCATCAGTATTCCGGATGAAAGTACCTTTTGCCTCAATCGAATCCAAGTCGCGTTCTTCAAATACCGCCCGAGCTTTTCACAATAGAGAAACCCATAAAAAATAATGTTTCCCCATGCAAATGTGCACATAAGTAGAGACAGATACCTCAAAGTGGTATTCAGCGGGGAGAAAAGAGGGAACCTTATAGGAATTTTAAATTCCACATGCGTGCCCGTGTTTTGTTCACGGATGAACACAGATTGGCATACACACTACTACTGCAACAGCAGCATCAAGTTATTTTTTCGGAGGGTTGTTTCCTATATGCTTACGGTAGAGGGGACAAAAAGGTAAAAAGAAGGGTAGCCGGGTATTATTGTCATAAACAAAGGAAAAAGAAGAAGAATATTCACCGCACGAGTAAGCACCGGTTCACTTATTCCTTGCAATATTTCGATTTACCTTTTTTGTTGTATCGCGCAATTGAATTGGTTGGGGCAACACGCTTCACAATAAGACTGCACACAGCAAGTCACTTTTGAGCTCCAGAGAGAGAGATGCAGATGTTCACCAAAGGTATTTTGAACAGGACCACTACCACTACTACTGCTGCTGCATGCTGGTCTTTCAGTATTTAGAGCTTGTAGCAGCAATGCAAACAAAAGCTTTTTTTCTGCCTTTTTTCTGCGTTGTTGTAATGTATGCAGGTCCAGGTTGGGATGTTAGGATTACATGTCATCATCATGAGCCGTACCAGGAGCAACATTCTATTTTTAAGTTCAACCTGTGCAGGTGTTTTGCAACCGAATCCTTCCGTCCACTCATACCACCACCGTATGTACACATACAGCCAGGCATATAGGCAGCAAGGCAGAAAAAAGTGCTCTTCCGCTGTACCGTCCGGAACAGGATTCTTTTTAAAGACTCACTGCTTATTTCTCTCTCCCTCTCGAACGATTCACTCTACGACTCCGTTTTCCTGGCTTACTGTATTTACAACGGCAGATGTTTCTCCAAAAAAATATTGTAGAGGCAATACCCTCAATTTAAACAATTTTATTTTTGATAAATGCACGTGTAGAATTTTTCATCAAAAAAATTTCGGCAGCAATACAGCAACCTAATAATAATGTATGAAATTGTATATATAGGGCAACGTTTTAAAACAGGTATTGTGATGAACGCAGTACAGTATATGGCATTATTATTAACCTTTCTGGTGGCTTCACCACTAGTGTACATATGCACTTTGAGAGTTTACGAGTTTTTATATTAATCCGAAAGACCTATTATGCCACCCTGATACAAAGAAACCTTTTTAGAATGCGTAAAACTAGATCCGTATCTATTTAATCGACAGCAGACGTAGATTTACTTAATCTTACTAGCGCTCCATAGATTTCAAAAGGAACAACGATATCTTTAACAAATATAACGTGAGCAAATTACAAATTCATTCCAAGTAGCTCGAAATGCAGATTGCGGAATATGAACCTTCATAAAAAGCCTTTTACAATTTCCTCCCTCCAAAAGAAACATTTAACTTTGCAAAGTATTTTTCGGTACTTTTTTTCTTTTTGATAATAATGCAGCCGTTTCTACTTCTGCAACTCAACAAACATACAGTATTAATTTATACGACTCAATCACAAAATGCTCTAGATGTCCATATGAACGTCAATAAAAATACATATAGTTATACTCACGTGTGAGTAAAAAATCATTTCATTTTGTTGCATAACCTGAGTGTTTGATATAACCACGTCCTCATAAATCATCCTTTCCCGCTGTTGTTTTTCAATTCGACTGACAATCTCTCAAGTAGGTATTTTTCTACTTCCGACGACACAAGAGTTACCAAAAAAGAAGACTTAACCTGAAAAAAAATCCTAAAAGTAAAACCTTCATCTTTTTACTATTACTGTTTCCAATGCATGATGTACTGTGTTGGCAATAGTATCATCTGTCAAATTCATTTTTGTTTACTTGCTCGAGAGAGAAAGATAGAGAGCGAGCTAAAGAGGTTTAAAATCATCCCTCTTCAGATTTCATCCATTGTTTACCCAAAGGAATCATATTTTTGTTGGCAAGTTGCAATAAGAATGGATTTACTGAATAAAATAACAAGTAAACGAGTGCTAAAAGGTGTGCGTGTACTACGCGAGTGCATTTACCGGGTTTCTTTGTCCTTATAAAAATCTCGTTTCCTTCATCCCTCAAATAACTACTTGTTTCCACCACACAACAACGAGTTTATCCAGAGAGAGAGAGAGATACGATACGGTAGACTGGCGGTAGCACTGGTAGGTAGATAGAAGGCGGTATACGCCTGCTGGCGTGTGTCGTCGTGTGCTTGATTGCCATGCATGATTCAACAAAAAACAGAAAAAAGGTAAAAAGAAAAAAAGAACACGCACTTAGCCCGCTGAACCTTTTTTTTCTGGCCTGAGCTTTTGGCTTCCTTAAAGTGATCATCTTCTTTTAGCACCTTGTGTTGTTGGCAAAGCATGAATGAGCAAATAATATCTTCCTTTTGACCCAATTTTTTCCACTTTCATTCACCCTTTCAGGCTCTCTTAGAAGTTTCATCCTTTTCTGTCGTATAGTAAAAACGTATGTCGTGTACGTCTATATACCCTCACTATATAGCAAACTATGCTTAAAGATGTTGGAAGATAAGATTCGGTTACAAAGAGGTTAAGCAAAACATATACCACCGCATTACCAAGATTATGCCAATCAAAAGGGTAAAACGGTTATGTTGTATAGGGCAAGTATACTTATGTATACATGAGGAAGAACATGTGACACTTTTGAAAAATGAAGAAAAACACCTTGCCAGCTAATATTTTAAAAATTGTTGTCCTTTCTTGTTCGGGAGTAAACAAGCGGTTATATAGAGACATAAAGACATCTTCTCGGTATGGGCATAACCGTATATAGTTTTTTGAAACGATATAGAGAGAAAAATAAAATGGTTCTCCAAAAAAGAAGAAAAATACCTTTTTGTTGACTAGCGAAAGCCGAGCTGGCTGCTGAGAGAAGGAGTTGTTTCATCGAGATACATACAGACACACACACACATACAAAAGCGGCTTTAGTAAAGATTTGTGTGTAGGTGAGGAGGTGACATGAAAATGGGGAAGGGTATGTTGCTCTGTGTACGTTGCACCCTGCACCTTAACACATTCGTCTTTCTTTACATTTAATCGTATTCAAGTTCATCCTACTTGAAGACAGAAATGCCACAACCCACAAACAATAAATCTTTCATTGTTGAGTCTCCATATTTTCGAGTAGTTGCAGACCACAAACAAAGGTCTTCTTCACGGCTGGCTCCCTCAGACATTTTACCCCATCATAATCATCATCATCAACAACAATAGCACAATAGTAGCAACCTGCAATATTGTTCCCCCTTTTATTCCTCGATGTAGTTTGTCGTATCTACCACCACACCGTCGTGGTGGCAGTGACATTTACCCATAAGATATGCATATGCAAATGTAATACCATTTAAAAATACACGTATTTATTTGTACATGTGTCTTTTCCAGTTTTTCTTTACAATATTTTGCCATTCTTTGCGTCGTAGCACAAGCCCTGCATGCTCTGTCTGACAGAGCGATTAGAGATGTACAAAAAGTTACAATAACAACATAATGTTCCATTTCCTTTAGAGAAAAAAGGTTATTCTTTCCTCTTTCGTCCAGCCGACCACCAAGAATATTATTTTCGTATTAGCGAAAATCACAAAGCTCTTCAGCTCTGTTCATCATGTCATGGTGTGTTTTCCCTTTCTATACGTGTTGTCGTCCACCACTATTATTTAAATCAATTGATTAGTTTCTCTGTTATTATGGTTGCGGTGTACGGTAATAATAAGAGCAGCATTCAACTTATTCAACTGACATTTTTGGACAGTTCTTTTTCATTCTTAAGCCAGGCTGCCATCATTATTGTCAGTTATTAGACACGCTGCTATGATGTCGAGACAAAGCAAGATTTTAACAACAGTGTTTACTTAAGAGAGGTCTTTGCCTTCTTTGGTAGACTAGACACATTCAGTAATATTTTCAATGTCACCATTACTAACAAACCGGTCATCGTTGTTAAATATAAACCATAACATAAGGTTAGTTAAACATAATGAAGGCGTGTAGTTAACTGGACAAGGGTGAATTGGCTCCTTGTAATTTGTGAACGGACGACACCAACAACGTCCATAGCGTAGACCTCACTACTAATTGAGAAATCAAAGTATAAAAAGCCAAGGCACGTAACTAAAATGGACAATCTCAAACAGCAGTGGACACGAGCAAAAAAAAGGTTGCACCGACTACTGATCCAAAAACCGTCATGTATCTTTTAATCTTTCATCGTCACCTTGCATGTCAAAAATAGAAAAAAGAAATAAAAATGTGGACTGATCGATCGAGCTTTTGAAATCTTTTGCGTTTATCTGCTAAATATTATCATAATTCCCGTCTTCGTAAATCAATCATAAGCCAGAGTCTTTCTTCCATGTTTTTTACGGTAACACGTTAACGTTACCCGTTACACACGAGCTGGCCAAGCAATAACAATCAAATTCTATCCCGATAATGCATATGGGCGTTTTATTGAAAGGGCGATTTTCAGACACACACCATAAAATAATATAAGAAAAATAGCAATCCGCATTTATTTATTTTTCAAAATGAGCACCAGCACGCAATATTATGCAATGGAGTCCCAAAATTCCTTCGTAATATAGTAATATATCCATAATAATAAGTAAGTAGATTGTGTCCTTGATTTTCTCTGGAAATATAACGTGACGTACAAATAAAGGGTCCACAAAACACGAACCAAATTCTCGATTCTTCGCTATCAGCCAAAATAGGAACAAGTAGGCATACTACAAGTGATGGCATCTGGCATCTCGGCTTCACAAATTTATAAGCAGCCCCGCAGTAATCGCAAATCAGCCCATTTTGAAAATGCATATATATTGGAGCTGTATTTTGTTATTACCTCCCTAAAGTATATCTTGTTTTGTGTGGTACATTTTTTTTTCTCAATGACCTGACAGAGTAGAGTAATAATCTGGAAATAAGAAAGTGATGGAAACTGCCCACATACCTACCAAAGTACGTATATATCTGTCTGATATGCATGCAGACAGGAAACAGCTAAAGAAATGGATGATTGAACCAACCTGTAGACCAATTTATTTCATGGACCACGGTCTTTTGTTATGTGATTGATTGGGAACCTGCGGACTGTCGGGGAGAAACCTTTTTTCGTTACTAAAAGCTCCTCCTATGTATATTTAACTAATGTATTGTGTGTAACCTTACCTGCCTACATGTTAAACTACTGCAACGAAAAAAAACTACACGTAACTCCCGCATTTTTTCCTTTGATGACGACGAAGACGACGCCAGGAAAAGGGGAATAGCTCGGTCATTTCTGTTTTTTCACCTTCTCCTCTCGTAGTAAACTGGAGTTCGTAAAAAAGAGTTTATTGCATATCCTTGCTAAATCAATCCCGTCAACCTGACAGCCCGTTCATTTTTTCCATGAAAATTTATTATTTGATAAAAAAAACCCATCGAATGTATTACGGCTGATATTTTCGAAGGTTACTACAAATATATATATAGTTTGAGTACATTACAAATTTTTTGAACAAGTGCACGCAAGAATAGAAGTAAAATAATATTTGGATGACGACAGAAAGAGAAAGAGAGAGAATAGTAAAAAGGATTTTTTTTTCGGTTTCTCTAAAAATGTAAGAAATTCTGAGAGAGTGGTGAAAAGACGAAAAATGTTTATACTTCATATTATATTATATAAGGACAATGCAACAAAACAAATGCGCAACACATTCAAACATCCTAGTAGTCTAATAGTGCCGTCCTAACATGCTTGTGAAAAAATATGCTCCGTGTAAAAAAAAGAATGTGTAATTTCTCTCATTCTCTTCTCCTTTTTTCTCAATGCATTTCTTACGTATGAAATCATTATTATTAAGAAACTACTGGCCCATTATTTTTATGTGAGTTCCACTTTACTATTGTATTACCTATGCCACTACTTCGTTTATTGACGCGAACAAAGTGAATGAAAAAACGATAGTTTTTTTTTCTCTCTCTTTCTCTCGTCGCTGGTTTTTTATACTATTTTTATTATTGCTTTTTTCTTTTTTTTATCGCGAGGCAAATAGCTTGCCAATTTATTCTACAGGGGTTCCCTAATAACAATTTGTAATCGTAATGATGATGATCGCTACACATGCATGCAAAAGTTGAAATATCGAGGAGACCTCAGAGAGCCCAGTGCCTAGTATGATTTTTTTCTCTGTCAAATCAGCTACCCACAGGAAAAAACCCCACCTTTTAGACGGGTAAACTCTAACGGTTAACAAAACTCCCCGAGACAGATAACAATGAAGATAAAGTAAAACCAGAAAAAAAGTTTCCTTTTTCATCGAAAACCAAATATTTATCTGAAGGTGCGCCGCTGTAAAAAAAATATATATAATATGTACCTTTTAGTACGTACACACGCATCATTTCAATATAGCTGAGCCCCGGCGCCATGTGTACGTTACCGACCACAGCAGCAGCAATCTTGTTGCTGCCGCGAGTCGCATTCGTTACTGGTAAACTGGCAGTGGGAAACGGTGATTTGTCCACTGTTTCGAGTAATTGAAGCATTAAAGGCTAAACAGTTTTGTTTTTTTGTCCTATTTTTTTAAAACGTCCCGCACAACTAAAAAACGACCTAATCTCTCATCAATTTTTCATCAGCCGAAAAATCTCTGCTACCGACAGTGATTCATGCGTTAGTAAAGTTAACGATTTAATACAAATGGACTATACTGGCAGTTGGCAGTGATGGGTGCTTAAACAGGCATGTGTGTGTGTTAGATAACCGCTTGGATATCAACAGGGTACCGGAAGTATTAAAGTACTCGTTTTGTTTGCGGGAGGAATGACAAAGTGAGCAAAGTAGTAAAAAAGGGGATTTAATTTGCTACTCAAGTTGTTAGGCATGTCAGGTGAAAAATTGAAGAGACAGAAAAAATGAGAAAAAGGTAACGCAGCAAGAACGCATACATTCAAAGAAAAGAAAAATCCTTTGTAAACGGCGTTAAAAAGCAGCATTTAGCTGACTCGCGTTTAGCTCAAGACTTGTTATAAAAATGAAGATTACATAACCAAAAAAATAACTTCAATTACCCTTTTAAGCTTTCACAAGTCTTAAAATGAAAATGATTATGACAAAAATTTCGTGTTTTATGGAGATAGTGAAAAGTGGCCACTTTTTCTTTCTAGCTCGGCTCTAATTTTACAAATTTTTACGTAGAAAAATTACCAACAAAATTTTTACAGACTTTTTCCAGTGCTCTTAATCAATTTTTTGTAGCTTTTTAGTTTGTAAAATTTTTATATACTTTCTACACATTACAATACATGATAGTTAATATGAACAAGCTTTTTCAGTGTTTGTTAAGAACATGATTCAGCATTGTCTGCTGCTCAGCTCCTACAAAGGAATAATCAATAACGGTAAAGTACGGTAGGTAAAGTACGTATGTAGTCGGCGTACCCTGTGAATGATATTCCGTCTTTGATAGGTTAATAGTTAAAAGGGGTTTTTCGTGTAGCAACATCACCATCATCATCACCATAATCATCATCCTTCTTATCTCTCTCTCTCTCCCCCCGATTTTGATCATTCACCTTTTTTGTACAGGGCAAACCGTATCATTGTCGCTGGAGGCAGGTAAAAGTGATATGTATTTTCTCCTTGTGTCTGGTGCAATCAGAACTCCGAGTGGCACTAGTCATTGTACCACTACTACACTACTTGACTTTGAAGATCCATTTCATCATCTCCTTTCGCTCGTCACTGATGTGATGTTATTACTTCCTGTTATTCTCAAAGGCTTAGGACAGGGCCCAACTTATTCACTGCTCGTTTCATTTTTCTTTCTTTCTTCTCCCTCTCTTCTTTTTCGCTGATATCACCCCGTATTCCTCCTTATCCCTTTTATCATTTAACTGCTTGTATTAACCATACACTTCTATTATACCTTGAAAAAAGCTATCCAATGATGATGTCCTTTTAGTTTATAGCTGAAAATAGCTTTGTTTCATGAGAGGGCTGGTTGAAAGAAAAAGCTTACACAACTGTTGTGTCAGCATCTATCTCTCCCCAAAAGAAAGTGTCCTTGACAGGGATTACACAAAAAAGAAGTAGCAGCAGCAGCCGTGGAAGTAGCAGCAAGCAGCAACAGTATGATTTCGACGGGAATCTAGGCGATAAAAGTAGAAATAAGAAAAGGCGAAAAGTTGTAATATAATAATGTACACGTTTACGAAGGAAAAGATAGTGGCATTAGCAGCCCAAGTGTGGAGCGTCTATTTGGGAGAACAAACCGGGGTCCACTGTTATCTATCTACATACATTCCTATATATTACGTGTACATGGCATTTGCGTTATTGTACGAAGAATCTGTGTGGAAGTGGTGTGGGTCGACAATGCAAATGGTCGGGGGATATCTCTCACGAATGGTGACTCTTTCTCTCTCTTCGCTTTTGTGAATCTTGTCTTCATCACTTTAATATTTTTAGTCCATGAACCCCTTCTTCCACATTGATGTTAAATTGATGTTATTACAGGAGAAGTAGTGCCTTCCAGCTAAAATGCCTATGATGCCTGCTGTTGCTTCTCGACAACTTTTTTTCTATACAGAATTATACTATACATACGGAATTATACTGTATCGCCGTAGTACAATGTATAGTGGCTTCTGTTAATGTTTTACTTGCTCATTCAAGAAGCATTAGTACTTTTACTCTTTCTTTCCAAAGAAAACTGTTTCTCTCATAGTGTGTGACGCGACAGAAACGACAGCCAGCGTGTATGTGTGTGTAACTGCTGGTCATCCCCGAAAGTTGGAATGGAGATCGTTCAAGATTTGATACAATCCTGGCCTACATCTCTCATACTCTCTACATCTCTGGCTGTCATATAATAGGTACAATACACACTTTTCTCATTGTCAGTTGAGAATAAGTCTGCTATTATTTTTATTATAGAACCAACATGGCAGCTGTTATGTAGCGCGCGTGTGTGTGTATGTGTGTGGGAGTATGGGCTTATATAATCGCTTTTTTGTCCTAAAGACACAAAATAATGTGACGTTGTATCATCCTGCTCTGCCCTGTCACAGTCTCTTCAGTTACCCTTGAATTACGTTATAGTGTCGTAGTGGCACTTGATGAGGCTTCTAAACTAGATTAGCGTACTTTGTGTCGCAACAGACTGTCGTTTCTCTTCCCAATTGTCTTTCTTGTTTCAACTTTGTTACGTAAACGTGGTGTAACGATGAAAATGCTCTCTCTGGCATAACGGTCCCTATTTATTCTAACATGGTTTCAGGTAGCTCGATATTACTCTTCTCTGAGGTAGTAGCAGGGCCAGCGATAAAAAAATAATTCATAAGAAAGAGTTTCTTCTTTGCTACAATAATAGTGTGCACCAAGTTTTATATTATAATCTCGTCATAAAAGCTCTCTGGAATATTAGGCAGTAATGCTAGTATAAAACTTAAATTGCATTGCAACAAATTACAACAAGCTCGCCAACTTTTGTATTGGTAAAATTCATAACTTTCTCTTCCGTATAGTGAGTGTGTGTGCATTATGCATAACTATGTTCTCTTTGAAGATGTTCATACTTCTCACCATTGGCTTTTAAAAAATAAAATGTACACAAGAGTGAAAGTACGTTCATCTTTACAAATTTTTCTGCTTTAAATAGCACAGTACTATATAATATTCCGAAACTATAATCCGATAGTTTTCTTAAGAAAGTTACCAACTGCACGAGGTTACGTAAGCTTGAAAGTTGACAATATATTCCTGGTTTTCTGTTGCGCTTCATATAAAATTGTACTTAAAAAACAGCTAACTCCCAAACCAAAATATAAGTGATTTTTTTTTCTTTACACCCTTGCGCACAGCATGTGTGTAAGTGCAAGTGCAAATGAGCAAGTGCATTGCTTCCCATTTCATCATTGTACAAGACTTTTAAATGAACGTACATCCACCCGATTTGTGTTCATTGTAGGTCGTAAGATTATTTCAGATTGCTCATCAGATTTATCATGGAACTTTTTTTTTCTCTCTCTCTCTCTCTCTTACAAGAACCAGGGAGAATATTATTCCCACATTTTCCCCACTTTAATGATAGCTTCTTGTCTACTCCTCTTCCTCCTCGGTACCATCATCTCCTGAAATGTACACATAGTAAAACATCCTCTATTCCGTTATTATAAGTTTCAGCAGCCGCAGTAGTTTGTATGTGATGATATGATACGATTATTATGTTTCGTATACCTTATGATCTGCAAGTTTTCTCGTTTTCACAGCAGCAACTCGGTTCTTTTCCCCCGCAACAATACCCATCTAACTGTAGAAAACGACTTTTACGATATCATGTACCTACATATCCACCACTATTCAAATAATGGGCTATATGGGCGTATGGCCCTATATCTATTTTTGCATCTTTCTCTCCGTTTTGTCGTACTAGCACGTATTGTATATCTGTTATGCTATATCCTACCACGAATACTTGATGAGCTCCGGGATTATTGGAGACCTTCTCCTTTATCTTGTTCATACACACAGAGGAGCTATAATCGGTGCATTTATTGCTATTGCGTGCGTGTGTTATTCATGCACTTGAGTGTAAAATAGATGCTTACACAACTGTCGGCGTCTCTGTATCCTTTTTCTCTCCTTTCCTCCTTCTCTTCTTATTACCTATTCCTCTTTTATAGGAATATCATCATTGCCGTAATCATCAAACAGTGTGTCTATAAATGTCCTTTAAAATAGCTGTACATATTAGGTGTATCATCGTCATCGTTCGCCAATGCATAACTTGTCATGATGCTTGATGTCGGTCTATAAAAAAGTTTTCTCTCCGTCGTCGCGCGCGCTCTCTCTCTCTCCAACTCACTATCTCTCTCTCTCTCTCTATGTAGAGAATTACTTTAATACTTTCTGTTCAAATCACGTCATCAGCGAAGGTTTTCAAAGTGTTATTTGCTGGGATTTTATTTTCTGATTACCATCTCACTCGTAAAAACCTTATGATGCCAGTTTTTGGCCGTAGTTCGTCGAGTTACGACTTGTAGTGTGTCTCTTGTAAAAGTGTACGTAAATTTTCGATAATAAATATTGGCTATATAGATCCAAAAGAGACATGTACAATAATATAGTATTGTCTGTGTGAGCCCGTCTATAAAGAGATGTACGGCCTGTCACGCAATTTATGGAATGTTTACAGATATGTTATGGAATTGTCTACGTATATGTGCAGTGGTGGTACAAACAAGTACCCTATGCGACAAAGACAACCTTAACTGGGAAAAAAGTTTTATGAACTACCTTTCGGAAGAAACCTCTGACTGAACGGACAAGTCTTGCGTAATATTATGACGTTATGAACAAAAGCATGTCTACTTAGATTCATTCTTCCCGGTTTCTAAATGGGTTTACTTTTACTCTCGGTGAATATCAATGGTGGCCCTGTTGTCAGGGAAAGGAACTATTAGGTACATTACATGTTGTTTCACTAAGTTTGACATAAAAGAGTGATATTCTCATGTGGAATTTTAAAGACGTCATATGTTGCCATGGGCCATGTTGCTTGTACTGTTGTATGGGATCCTATTATGTATGGGATTCTTGGAAGGATTCAAGATGATGATGAGAAACGGGGAAATGTTAAGTGCTTTCTCAATTTTGTGATTACTTAAATCCATTGAAAATGAAACTTACATACACACACGTACAAATACATACAATGGCTTTCTGTAGTGGAAATGGGGAATCGAATGGTGTATCATTTCGTACCAGTCACAATAAAGCATCAACAAGCAAGGAAAGTGTGGAAGAAGAATGTCGGGGTTTCAACGGCATTGTACTGCCACCACCACCACGGGTACGCGAAACAATAAATGCGTCCAGCAGTGTGTAATGCATAAAATAGTCAACAACTGCAAGCTGTTGTTTTTCCCTTTCAAGTTTGTTTTATTTCCAGTTGGTAATATACGAGGAGCGATAATCATAAAGCTAATTCAATGGTTGATGTCTGATACTTATCCGGGATTTTATAGTTAGGTAAAGTACCAAAAACGAGCAAACTTACAGCCGTACAAATAAGTCTGATTCCAGCGGATTCCCTGTCAAAAGCCCATTTTCTACTATTACACTGCTAGTTTACTTTATTATGTGGGAGCTTTGTGTGTGTGTGTGTGTGTGTGTTGGAATGCGGCAGATGATGAAAGCTCATGGGAAACCTAACAGCACACAATATTAAGACTCATGTGCTTATTAAACGGGGCCTAGGTCCAAAAAAGTATGTACAATTTATACACCCATGTCATTATAAAGTTTGAAAAATGAACTGGAAACTACTGGAACCACTTCTATTTTCCACAGATAGTTGCCGATTTCCAGGTTTTTTTTTTGCAAAGTCACGTAGCTGTTGTTGGAAGCTACCAAATCAACAAAACGTAAATGTTTTGTATTTTTCGGGAGATCAATTAAAAGTTATGTCGTGTTGATAAGCGTGAGTGTTGGGGGCGTTGTGCAATGTTGGAGAAATTAATCTTTTAAAGCACTTTGGTAGAATGTATGTTGTTCAGATGAGATATTCGAATTATATGAAATTTTATGAACACTGCAATCCATGACAGTTTGGAGTACAGAGTAAGGACGTTAAATGTCAGACAGCCAGCCTGGTGATAGCAAGACATGTAGCTATATATACCAGTGATAAAAAACGAAACAGCCGTAAAGTTTAGTGAAAATGATTATTTGAGTTTTAGTTTTTGAGTTAAAGCTCCAGCCGGGAGAAAGAATATGATGATAAGTTAGAATGCATCAGGTCGTTGTGTTTTCTCCACGTCAAGCCATTTATGAGTTATATTTTGCAGTAATTTTGGAAATTTGTTTTTTCTTCATAAAAGGGAACACAGGGAAAGTGCGCGTTGTAGTTTTGTATGACTTGACGTTCATGGAAGCCAAATGAAACTACCACCAACTGACAAAAAGCGGCGCAACAGCATCTCGTCGTAACGATAAATTTGGTAATAAATACGACTCAAATGTACATATATAACAGTAGATATTTATTATTTCAGTTCTGGAATGAACATAAAAAGTAATAATGACGATCCCACGGTTTTATGCGAAATATATGGTGGAATGTAGTGTACATTATTAAAAGCATTTTGTAGAGTGCTTCCGAAGGCTTTTCGAGTTGGCAACGTGGCAACACACACGGGGAGAAAATGCTGTAAAAGATACAAAATGAGGGACAGGAAGGGTTGGAAATGGTTTTGTGGCGAATAAACCTCGATTAAAAGCATCAATTAAATATTTTATGTTGTTTTTCTATACTCATAAAATCGATGCTTAGGGTACGTGCTGTGGTTTTTGAACTGGTTGGATGCAATGCAATTTTGGGCGAGGATGAAATTACCACTACCACTACTATCGCCATCAAAAATGCTCTCTTTGCCTCTCTGTCTGCGGTGGTCTATGGAGAAAAAAAGTCTATCTCCCAGCAACAACAAAAAGATTAAAAGAAGAAATGGGGGAAAGAACAAGGAGTAGTTTTACTGCCTTTCCACACTTAAAAATAGAAAAGCAAACCGAAACGGTTAGGAATGAACGGAGTAGTGGGGTAGTTACTGTCTGAATCGATTTACTCAACTCATCTTCACTGACGTTATTTCCGGATAGGCATGCTTGCTGCAAATACCTAACTGCAAAAGTGGGAAAAGTGGTGTAAAGATAACGCGGTTGTTTTAAAAGAATAAAATCAAGGTGCGAATTTTAAAATATGATGAAAATGAAAATATTTTTTCCACTGTTGAAGCAACTGTTGCTAATAAAGCTGAAGCCAAATGACATGAGGAGAAATATTATGTAACGTATCATGCTAAGTACCTGAAGATTTTTTGCTGTTTTATCTGCCATCATTTGGAAGTAATTTCCAACGCACGTATTAAATAGACTTTATCTTTGACTTGTCGTAAATCTCCATTGTAATATGTGGGATTATAAACGCATTTATGCTTTGCATTTATGTGAAGTTAAATATTTTAACTCAGCCCAAAATACAACAAAATTCTACCAATGTTACCACGATAACAAAGTAGTTAAAAATAGTAGAGGTATAAAAAACTAGAGAGAAAATACCGTTTTTCACGTGAAATTGGCCCTTGAACTCACATTTCCTCTCCATTTATGATATCTCTATTTGTTAAAATTTTACACATTTTTTATGTTTTAATGTTGTGAGCGTGCAGTAACTAAAAAGTAGAGGGATATTAACACCGTCACTAATTACTGCAAAATAACACCAAAGCATCATGTGTATAATTATTTCTGTCCAGAACGTTTAAATCATTGCCAGTGCCATGGCTAACGGTAATTGGTCTTACCTTACATCTTTGTCAGGAATATTTAGATTGCTAACTGTGGTAAATCACACTTTAAATTAATTTATTTTTAAATTTTACTAATAAAATACGAAAAGGAATTTTTGTAATATTTTTAAAAGATTACCGGCATTCCCGCTATCGTATTAGCATGGATAGCGTACTTTTCGTCCTCTTGGACAGATGTATTTCCGGAAATCCTGGCAATTTTGGCGGTGGAGAAATCAGTTTTGTTTGAGGGATATAATGCTGTTATTGACTCAGAAAGTTCCATTGGCAACACAACCGACTCGTCCTTATCAACACCGCCATCGACCACAGATATGGGTGACACTGAGTATGACATCATTTCAGACACGGAAGAAGAGTACTTGGATGCAATATTGATGCAAACCTTTAATGTACGAAAAGTTTTTTATCGGAATTGTCTCGGTTGTTTTTGTAATATCTGCATCCTACTTGATTTTGAGGATCGTGACTAAACACCTCTCTGACTCTCCATACGAAATAATGTTTGTAAGTGTTACGAATTACGACCCAACATTAATTGACAGTTACCGACTTTTTTTATAGTTAAGTAAATTTTTGCTTTAATTTGTTCACAGGATTTTTATTTTTCATGTTCTCTGCGCACTGGGCTTATTAACAGGCTCTGGCCTGGTGCTTCTCTCTGCAGCCAAAATACAAGATTTTGTAGATAAAGTACACGACCGCGATGGATTTGCACCACAAGAAATTGTCAATATCATTAATCGTTATAAGGACAACGTTCAAGATAAAGTTGATAAAATTGCTGCTTCTGTATGTATTGAAATTAAAAACATAAAATATTTATCTGTATCGTACAGTCCCCTTTAATTTATGTTGTTTATAGGTTATCTTTGTTCCAGGTTATCGGTATGCTAAATGGAATATTTTATACTTTGTGCGTAGTCACAATCAGAATGTTGCAGCCTCTTAAATGTGGATGCAGAAAGAAGAAGCCGCATTATTGTAATAGACTGGAAATTATTCCAAGGATAAAACAACATTATCACAATGACGTGCCGGTTTACTCATTGACACCGTTGGAGTTTCATGATGAAGCTAATTCCGAAAATTGTGTGTCTTATGGGTTTTTCAGAGATAACTACTACACATTGCGTAGAACAAGTGAAGAAGGGGAAAGAAGCATACGAAGTGGTAGAACTTAAATCAAACTGAATGTATTCTCCTTTCATTTACACTTATTGAAAACAGCAAGACGTGCGATGATGAAAGGAAGTAAATGGTGTGGAAAGAAAAAAAATCTGGTAATATTTTTCATTCATGCGGTACTGTCTTCTACAGGTGCTGAAATTTACATATAAATGATTCATCCTTATTTCATCACAATCAAAAAATATGCTAAAATCTAGTTTTGTACTTACAATTTATTGTGGCATACCATTTGAAAAAATTAATACCATATACTAATGTTCTTTTGGAAAATATGGCTTCCTATATTTGATTTAAAAAAAGTATGCAAATCGTTACTCCTAACCGTTATCGTTACTCATCGCAGAACGTTCAACCACACTAGACCATACTCTTACATTACCCAACGGAGTGAGTAAATAGTAATTACTGAATACTATAAGTCTTATGCTAAAGGTAGTAATAAATTAATACTTATGAATGACGTTTGTTTATTTGTATAATAAGGTATCCTCGTCAGTCGATTAATACCGTAAAATGTAATGTATCGGTTTTATTCGAATAAACATAATTGCTAACGAGTATACTAAAAAACTACTGAACTGAATACTCCAGTAATATAGAAAAGGATAAAACTTCTTAATTACTTGGTACATTTACAATGATCTGTTAGTTAAATACCGTAAAACTTCGTGCTTAAGAATTTCAAACGTAACTTGCTAACCAAGGCTCTTATTGTTTAATTTTTGTTTGAAATTATGTAGAAGAAAGAGTTGTACCTGGAACTTGGAAGCAAAGGGGAACAAGCTACAAGCTAATTCAATTCAGTCCAGTTAACTATTTTACGAAATTTCGGTCTTACGTAGTTTGATTTGGATGGACTTTCATATTTGAACTAGGGCTCTGTTCCTGACGGCAAATACACACAGGGATCAAATTTTCAAGTTCTGATTTTCAGATGATGATTTGCCGATTATGGTAGATATCAACTATCTCCCGTTAATCCGATTTGTCTGGGTCTGATACAGTCGTTCGTCGAAACGTTTCAGTATGAAGCGCCACGTAATATCAATATTATGTTTATTCTCCAACTTAACAGCTCTAGTAAACATGATTTGTATAAAATGCAACTTTCGCATACGATGCATTTTGGATTAGCTTAGACGAGTCAAATGATATATATTGCATTGCATGCCTAAAATTTAAAAGTAGCATAATATAACGATTTGTAACGGTTGCTGTTGCAAAATTTGGCTCAAAATGTGTCACAAATTGTTTATTATGCTACGACAAGTCGAAATTGCATGCCCGATGTTACTATTTTAAAATTTTGAAGTTCTAAAACGGGTTAAAACGGTTGGTTGCCGTTGCCCGATTTGGATCAAAATCAGCTTTAGGGAAGCTATTGACCTTGACCTACTATGCAGGTGTGCCAAGTTTGGAGTCAATCGGTTGAATAGTTTAGGAAGAAGAGCGTGTACGGTACGACTAACTAACTAACTAACACACGGACAGAATGATAAAAGCAATAAGAACTTTTGATCATAAGCAGCGAATACGAAATTTTATAGTTAAGATATATACAAAAATGTCATCCCTACGATTGTCAATGAGGAATAATTTTCGTTTTCACGTAACCCGGGGAGATAAATATAATGCCTCGCCTCCCAACTGACCAACTACTACACATTTTTAAAAGTCAAGTCGAAAACTTGTACAAT
>JAHZNB010003101.1:0-23865 GCA_027744295.1 Callyntrura guangdongensis | reverse complement strand
AGACAAACGGATATTGGCCATTTTTGGTAGGTTTACTTCATTTCTTTTTATAGCTCGTATGTATGACAAGGGTTTGCTGGTTTACTAATTAATTAGGCATTCTTTGTGGTAGAAAATATATACCATACATTCTTTTCTGCAATAAGATTTGACGTCTTAATTAACGTTAAGCGGAAGCTACATTCTGATTTTTTTGCTGAGTTGTCACTGCACTGCGTACAAGGTTGGCAGGCTACTACTACTTCTACTGCTGCTGCTGGTGACAAATCGTCTGCGCGTAAAATACACACACATTGCACGGTACAAGGCTTCCACTACTTCGAGTCTCGCAATTAAAACAATGCAATACGACGTATGGTTTACATTTTAGGTTCGAATACAATCGCATTACAAATTCATGAATCATCATCTAAACAGTTCGTGATGTAATGAGTGGAAAAAAGGCAAGTTTACGGGGGGAACGCCATCCACCATTCTAAATTTTTGTTAGGCAATTTGGGTGCTTGGCTGAAGCCGTCACTTTAGCTTCTATTTCAACAGTGCCTGTAATAGTCTGCATTCCTTTGCACTCGTTAAAACCAGCCTCGTTTTTGCTTCCTTATGTTTGTTCAGGCAGAATATTTTTGAAGCTTTAAAGTGGGAAGTTGGAAGGTAGTAACGGTTTCAAGTCTTGACTCATTTACGGACTGTACATAATACAACCCAACTGACTACTGAGTCAATGGTACCCAGACAGAGATTTCCCGAAATTTTCCGACGAGCTAGCAAGTTCATCTTTTTCTCGTTTCAGACGTAATGGAAGTATGAATCCTTTTGTTTGAGGGTGGTTTTTATTAACCAGCAAAATTTATTTCTCTCAACGGGCCATTTATAAAAGCTTACAGAAGACATTAAACCCTTAGGTTGCATATAAGACAGAGTAACATAAAAACATATTTTCAAAAAACATCCAAACCTGTGGCTACTTACATGCACATGCAGGGAAGGGGTGTGGACAAAAAGACCCCAAAATGTGAAAGGCCTGCGCAGTTACGTATTTTTAGAAATCACGTCACTTCACTCCGTCCCCGTCCTCGTGTATTTTCACTTTTTTCAAAAAAATCTCAGCATGGTCTGAATTAGAGTGAATTAATTGGTATAAACAATTACAGCATTCATTGGTTTTTGGGTTGTCGTGTAAAGAAAGACATCATATTAACACGGAGGAGGGCGCTGGTGCTGAAAAAAGACAATCACACTTTTTTGAACTCAAAATTGATAACAGCTGTACACTGTCCTGAGCGAGTCTCTTGAATCATGTTAGTTGTTGTTACTCACATAAGTGGATTATTTTGGCGCTTCTGTATGCTAATTGAATTTTTTATTTTAATTGCTTTACTCGCGATGACTCATCTTTTAGATGGCAGTCTCTCAAATTCCGTAGCTGCACAGAAGATTTACTCCCATAGTATTATGTACAGAATAACAACATTAGTTCAGCAGAGAGCAGGTTTGTTTACTGCCAATAAAAATGCATTGTTTCACATGCATATTTTGTTTATTTTACTACATACACTCTCCTCACTCCTCCCAACAACATTATCATTAAATAGCAACGTACCGTAACACATAACAAAAAGCGTTTTCCGGTGACGAATCTCCTAGTATTTACAAGGCTTCATTGCATATTATATTCTTTTGAGGATTGCACTTTTTTGCTGAACGTTTGGCTCCTTAGTCATTCAAGCCGTTAGCACAGGGCAGCCTGGGAACTTACCACTGCCACCCTCCTAGTAGCTCCTTGCTAACAGAATAGTAAATTAAATTACGTCGGATTTTTTTATTTTTACGCTGTTCTGAGCAGCATGACATGCAAACATACATTTTGAAACTATTTTGAAGCCATAAAGTTGTAATAAAAAATAATACACAAAATATTATTATTGCTAAACAATATTTTCAATCAATGCAGATTTGACATTGACTTGACATAATATATTTGGCATTCATGTGTCTCGTCAGAATATCAAACAATACGGGATAAAAATATTCCAGCATAGTAATCCTGCCCTGTAGTAGTATAAATTTTATCCGAAAGCAATTAATTTTAATAACAGCTAGTGTAGCATTTACAATGTTGCACGTAAAAAGTTACAGTAGCGCCGAAAGTACGAGTTCATTGCATGATATAACCGTGCAGATGTGATTATGTTGATAGGATATTTAGTTTTGTTATTTAAGCGTTTTTATCTGAAAGACATGGTATTAATAATTTTTTTACAACCGCTGATGCTACTACGTCTCTGCATAATCTTATAATAATACTCCATATAATCATAAATTATATCTGTGCAAAAACGCTGCTGCACTATTTCCTTTTATCAGTGTGCTACTACAACTGTTCAGAGGAGAGAAGGCAAAATGACATTGCATAAAGAGCACTTGAAACCGAAGGTTGCTTAATTGAGGATAAAATACAGACAAAATCTTTTAATACAAAATGTCGATGTAAATATAATGGCGATTACAATGCATACAATTTTCTGATCTTCTGTATTTTTCTTGTTTGCAGTATATTCAAAGCCTAAGTAGCAAGCGTGCATAGTATATCTGTTTTGTTGGTTGCATTGTATTCTTTTTTGATATTATTATATTGTCTGTTCTCTGCTGATGTATGAAAAGATACGTAGTACGCAGTTATGATGATGATGATGATAATGGCTGGCGATGAGTCATCTTTTATGTTTTGGTAATGATAACGACCGTGTCTGTATACGTCTCTCTGGTGGTAGTAGAGTTGGGGATCCACCAACACAGCCCTCTCACACGCTCAGCAGTGCAGTTCTGTTGCATGCAATATGGTATAAAAAGGGGGTTTTATTTCAGCATCATCATCATCGTCGTCACACCACACACCATCCTCAATACGTAGTCGACGTCTCTTACTCATTGCAACTTTTTTTTGGCTCACACGGTTTTACCTCTACGCTTTACGCTACATACATAATGGCACCACCAGCATATAATAAGATGGTTAATGTTATCATTGGCATCATGGCATCATTAAAGATATGCCTACGTACAAAAAAGGATAATATTGCGTATATTTTTTCTATTTGCCGTGCCACAGTTCGCATGCTTTTTTGCCCACCTCGCTGCCTACTCCAATTTTGCACGTTAAAAAAGATAGGCACTACTCAAAGAACCAGTTGCTTCAGGAAGAAGGGACTGTTTTATTGCCAACTTTCGTGAATAATCAAATCATCGGCTGCAGTGTTTGTTGTCTCTGTCTGTGGAGCAATTTCGAGAAAGGCAAAAGAGATTAACGTACGTATTATTGATGCACTTTATTGTAACCTCGATAAATAGTGACCATTATTACCAATAAACTATTAAGGTTGACCCTTGAGCACAGCCGTATATTTTGGGTGCACAAAAAAAGTCATCTCAAAAACCCGTAAAATTCTTCATAAAAAGATTACGCATTCTCGTGCATCGTCATATTTTACTAGAATTTTAGAAAATACACTTCAGAGTATTTGTTTGTATCAAGTACTTGGTGCCCACATACCAACACAAACAGACAGAAACAGTGATGATAATAAATTATAGGTACATTACTCCCCTCTCGCTCTCTCTCTCTCTCTCGCTCTGCCAATTTGTCAGAAAAACAGCAAAACTAAGGTACATGGCATAATACACTACGTAATATATTTATTTAGTGTGTGCGGTACGGACGTATCGTTCCGTTAACTGCATTTTTCATCTTCACACTTTCATGCTGACTGACATTGTTAATGAAATATGCGTACCTTTTTTCTACTTTGGTGGATCAGTACTAGGTAACAGTGAGTAAGTAGAGTATTTTTTTGGTGTGCCTGTAGTAGAGTAGTAAGCACGTTAGCACGTAATGGAATATACACCTTAGCTTAATTATTATTGTTAAGTAAAGCGTTAAACCATGTATTTAAAAGTCTCTCAAGTGGACATCTGTTTGTATATGTATCTTAAATTACACTTATTCAGAAGTGGTGCTAATGAAAATTTTTCTTCAATTCTCTTTCTAAGAAGGAAACTCTACTCATATGAGTATTATAAGCTGCTATTTCTAAACTAATGGCTACCCCTGAACCGTCATTGTAGAGGATGATCATGTGGTGGTACCTAGCATCACCTATAGCGTGCTAGAATATGACGGGTTGTTTAGATGCATGTCTGCGTACGTACACACACAAGTACTTCCCTGAATCTGAGATGAGTCAAAGTCATACGCGAAAAGACAAGACCTGTAACTTGTCTGTATGATGGTGGCACTAGTTTGTTGAGAGGTGGCAAAGGAACAAGATCTACCACTATAGTTTACGGCGTATTTATTGATACATAATCTCTATATCTCTGTCGTAGTAGCCTATTGTCTGGTGTCTATGTAGTTTTGAGCCGTTCATAACTACAGATACTACTACTCTTTATGTTGATAAGCGTTTCTATCTCTCTCTGCTGGCTGCCCAGACGGGAGGATTCCTGGAATAAATTTTGTGTCACAAAAGTGACGTGACGACACAATAATAAACTTCACACGTTCTGTTCTGTTTGCTCTTTTCTGGTTGATAGAGTAGAGAAATTGCAGCAGTTAATGGAAGGAGGTCGCAAGTGTGAATGTGCTCGCATTCATTAGGCTGTGTCGTTTACAAACATATTCGACGTGTCTTCGTGGTGACGTGTTGGCAGATGACGAGTTGTCGAGTTGTATAATAAATTATAAGCTATACATACTTGTGAACTCCTTACTGGGTATTCCTCACAGAGCCTTTTTACTCATCCTTTCCGTCAAAATACCACACGCCACCTAAAATATCGAAAGACCATTAGCAAAAAAACCTGTGTGTGAAAACTTCATACCCATCCATATAAGGGCAGTGCTTAGATACAGTAGTGGAGCGGTGAGGTAAAAAAGAGGATGTCATTTTGTTTCATTCATTAATTTCGGTGCAGGTTTTCCTGTATCCTCTTTTGTGGTTTATTAGAACACATCGATTTTCCGTCTCATTTGAATGTCATTAGTGGAAGTTGCTTTATCTGCAGCAACTGTGTCATATCACTTTACCGCTGACAGAACATTCTCATAATTCTCATATTATAAAAAACTCATTATAGTCTGTCAATTTATGTAGTAGTAAAGTTATATGCTATAAATACGTTCCTAAAACAAAATGTTTCTCGTTTTCCGGTAGAATTCCCCTGTCGAATTCCGGCAATGCAATGCTGACATCAATCAACAATTCTTGCGAAGTTGGTTCAAGTTGCTGTCGTACTACATATATTCTTGGATAACATTCTGGGCCTAAAGCCTGCTTGCGTATTTACTTTTGGCTATTTTGAATGGAAAAAGATCAGAAAAAGTAGCAGGCTGTTTTATTCATTATTTAAGTGCAAAGTTGAAAAACGTTCGCACGAAATACTTCTCTACATTCTTGAGTAGTTGCCGAAAATCAAACACTGGAAAATACACAAAGATTACTGAACAATTTTCCCTATTGAATCACTTTCTCTGGAAACCACTACAAGTGAAAGCACTACTACACACGCGGAGGAGAAGGAGCCCTTTTTCGTAAATATTTTTTGTACTCTAAACTTGTTGCGAACCAGTGAAGTGTGTATTTACGTAAGCGAGCATTCCGGAAAGGGACCAGTCATTTCTGGATGGGACTGATTGCACTAACGTGAACGACTCCGTGTGTAGGGAAATGAATGAGTGGCTTATATCCTTTTAACGGAACCTCCCACGCACAAACAACAACACAACAACAAACAAGAGCAACACAACAATTACTTTTAGAATATTACTGCCGTCCTGTTTATAAACAAGGGACTTGCTTCTACTTCCAGTTGACTCACTAAAAGTAATAATCAAGCAGTGAAACGAACATTGTATTGCTTTCTACACTTTGCCCTGTTTTCGGCGTGTCTTTCGTCTCAACTTATATGTCTCCCAACAGCAAAAAACGCAGTACACCTACTGCTTTTACTACTACGCCCCAGCAAAATAGCATTTGTATTAAAGGGCGAATTAGGAGCAACAACAACGGAGAAAGTTTTTGCATTTTTCAGCAGCACAAGTTACAACAACGACGTCGGCAACGACAGCAAGGTAAACACAAACGGCAAAAAAAATTGCAGAGGCGGCTGGTGTCGGTTGTCAATACATAGTTTCGCTTGAGCAAACACAAAATTCACTTTTTATAAGCCATACTTTTAAACATACATACAATAAGTGGAAATTGTATATAGTAAATCTGCACTAGTTGAAAATAGAAATGCCACCGCCGTGTAAAAAAATTTCTTACAATGCCCCTTTCTCGTCAACGGTGGTGGTTTTCATTGTGGTATTGTAATAAACGGAGTACGTGATTGTTTTCATACGCCTGTCAACTTTTTCATAGAAAATTTGACATCAACAACTTCAACAGCAGTGGAAAAGTGGAGTCTGTCTGTCTGAGAGCACTTTGTATGAAAATATTAACGTCGCAGAGAGAAAATAAGTTCCATCATGACACAGGCTTTTAAACGTGTAAATATTATGAAAATATAGTGACATTCACCTGAAATAACACCATCCCACTCTTTTCGCATGTTTTCCCTGCGGCAATTTTTTTGCTATTTATGTGGTATGCTAATCCAGCCTCTCCTCTTTCTCCTTTTGCTTTTCACTTTTAACATGCTCGATATAATAAATACCCGAGGAAAATTGTTCATTCCTTATTTTTGGAAGATGAAGTAAACATACGTCAGTAGCAGCTACTACGCAGTAGTTTTTCATAAAAAAATCTGTAAAAAATGATTTTGTTGTGCGCTGGGTTGAATTTAATCACTCACGTAAAAACAAAAAGCTCTTTTGTGTGAAATTGCTAGTCATGGTGTTGTTTTCCCGAATTTTGCAGAATGTTGTGTACGCTAAAATGCATAAAAATGAAGAGATGGCGTGTAAATTAATTCGATAATCTGATAAACGTGACGACGTGGACTTATGTGTAAATAATTTGAATGTATTTTTTGTATTGTTTTGTAGGCGGGATCAAAGAGTTTTCACGATATTATCGTGAACTGTGTGACAGTTACAACAATAAAAAGGATCTCACAATCGGATCAACGATGCCGCTGACAAGCAGTCACCCACCTTCTTTCCTCCTGCCCTGCTCTCCCTTGCCCCCACTGTCGCCATCCATTGTGTCGACACCAAACTGCGGTATAGACCGGTTTGAAAATGAGCCACCTACAAAAGTACTTCCCTATCTCTATGTAGGCAACGCCAAGGATTCAACCAACGCCAAATTATTGAGAGAACTGGGAATCGGTTACATTCTCTCCGTTACCACCAACGCGCCTTTCTCCACTTCCACGTCATCATCGGCCTCTTCATCGCCGTTCAGTAGCAACAATAACAATCACCTCCACAGAAACAGCACTGAACATCAGTCGGAGTTCAGAAAGATGCAAATTCCTGTGTCAGACAACCTCTGTGAAAATCTAGCCCCTTACTTTGATGCTGCATATGAATTTATTGGTAAGTTTTGTGTTTGCTTTCTTTCTCTGCGTTTGAATACTATATACCTACTTCACGTGTCGTCAGAGTTCTACCCACATATTTCTTTTAATGTCTTCAATTTAACGGCAATGTAATGTTAGCCGTCGGAAAAAGATGACAGACAAAGGAAAGGAAGGATGAAATATTTGTACTCATTATATCCACATCCTCTGCCATTAAGAATTAAGAAATTCAAGATAGAAAAACTTCGTTACCAAATCTTGACTTTTTATTGGAACATTGACATACAATATCAGTTTCCTCTTCAAGTAACATTCATGAGTCTTCGTATATATATTACAAGAATTAATAATACTAATGGAACATCATTACCAATAGAGGAGAGACGCCTCCCTTTTCTTAAAATCATTTTCCATTTCCCGTAAAACAGTAAAACACCTTCTCTGTCAATTCTGAGAGTGGAAGGGGATGTGATAAAAAAGCACTTCCAGAAAATGAGATAAAAAACGAGTGTTTAAATTTTGTAGAGTTAAAAGTATAAGTATTATTTTTCTTTAGTACATTTTTGGAGTCGATAAATTAACAGAGAGTATTCCACCCCCACATCGTACTATGCATGTCAGAATGATAGATTGATAGATACACACGTGTATCATCATTACATACACAATGAACGTGGGACTTGATAAATTATCACTGGGTGATGTGAACGAGTAGAGTTGACGACTATAAAATTAATGAATTTCCTCATTAGCCTACATACTGACGACATGAAACATTGCTAATAAATTATTTATGATTTGTTTACAGAGGAAGCCCGCAAGTCCAGTTCTAAATGAAAGGCATGTCCAGTAGCAGCAGTAGCAGCTGCAGTTCAGAGAACGAATCCAGTATGGAGATGGAATCTGTCAGCTCGTTGGAGGAAGGTTGTGTTAGCAGAACCAGAACCAGTACCAGCAGCAACAGTAGTAACGACGTCGTCATTAGTTGTACCTCTAGTGATAGCAGTAGTTGTAGTAGTAATAGTTCTGTTAGTCATCGTAATCTTTTCAATAATCACAATTGTCATTCCAACAACTCCTCATCCTCAGGGATTAGTACCAGTACTATCGAGATTAACAACAGCAGTAGTAGTAAATCTACTCCAATGATCGTAGCTGATTAATAATATAAGTCATTGAACAAATTTCTCTTACAAATTAAGATACCTAAATACGTACGTACCATTAGCATATCGCAACCTATTATCATGTTGTCAACAAATTGATTAATTAAATTAGCTACTAAATATATACATACACAACGGTTGTATGCATGGTGCATGCACACGGAACACATCTAAGAATGATTTTAATTTTGAAATCCTGTCCCATCTTCTTCTTGGATTCTCTATCGGTTTATTTTACAAAAAATGTATTCTTCACAAATTTACCTATAATTTGTTTCGTTCACCCGAATAGTTTTTTGCTGTGAAATGACTGCAAACAGATGTAAAAGAGGTCGATCGTAATGATAATACATTTATTTGGATTTTCCTAGTTATCAACATACATTAGTATGCTGTGTAATACAACCATGCATTGCGTTGTCATTCGCAGCTACACACTAGACTGAAGTTGTCAATTGTTTTTCTCTCATTTATTATTATTATGAGTCATTTTCTTTCTATCATGTTGATCATTTATACAAGTCCTTCGTTATTATGCGGTTTGCCATCATCATCAATTTTCGGTTATGCGTACGATTTAGGTAAAAAGGGGTTTTCATTGTAATAAGTCATTATTTATTATTATCAGTACGGATCGTATTTGTTGACTCTGAATAAACGTTATGTTATTTCCCTACACTCTGTGTACATTTTCAAGCTCTCATTTGTACGATGATTTTGTACCACCATTTTGTCAATTGGTATATTATATTATAGTACATTTACCGTTTCTTTACTAAATAATTAAAACCGTTGTTTATAGTTGTTGCATACTTCATTGTAATTAAACGAGTTTAGAGACAACATATTGGTTACAATGGACCAACAGGGTTACCAGTATCATCTAAAAAAAGTTTTTGTTACGATACATGGCGCTGTTAAGTTAGAGAAAGGATGAATAAATATAAAGAGTTATACCTATTGTACTGTATAAATAACTTGAAATCATATAGGAAGCAGCACTAAATACTTTGAAAGATGACTAACGTTTGTAAATAGTTAAGTTAAGTTACGGAGTTATTATTATCGCATATTTGTATAATGAGTAACTAAATTACATGACGATGATAATAATCAATTATACACTATGATTATATGCCATACATTAATTGTAATACCTACATTCAGCATATTAGTCACTTGTAATAAAATAGAGAATTGGTAAGTAACGATAATATGGAGAGGATAAGCATTATTGTTAGAGGGTGTACGCGGTAACCCTTCTATCAACTGTATAATGCAGAAGAGGAAAACAGCACGGTGTAATGAGAAAACGTTGTATAAAACTAAAACAAACTGACTTTCCAGAACTGTTGACTCTTGTCATTAGATTTAGGTGATTAGATTACTACAATATACTTTAAGCATTTTTTTGTATCTTATCGGTACAAATGATTAGAAAGTTAATATAGGTAGGTAGTAATTTTTTTTGTACAGAAACGAAAAAAGCAAACCAACCAAATGACGAGATTTAATAACAATATTATTATACTTATACTTTTGGACTGAGTGTCATATTACTAACAAGCATTATTTAACGGTAGTAGTTAATATTATTTATCGTCGTTTTGTGCAAACGTAGGCACAATATTTTTTCTCTCCCGAGAGACACAAGTCTAGAGATTGTGTTTTGTCAACACGCAGATGACATCGTATCATGTAGATTTGGAAATTGACACATTTCATAATTCAGTTATGAGTGAGTCAGCAATATTTACATGAAGAGTCATTTCGTTTTCGTTTAATACGGACTAATTTAATTAAGAATATAAAAACTTATTTAATTAAGGAAAATTGGTATTTGTCTCGATTTTTGTGAAAGATTTGAGTTAATTTGGTAGTGAACACAAATATAAGTGGACATAACTAACGACTTTTGTATAGACATTTTTTCTAGTAACGTTTAATTGAAAAATTATTACTTAAACAATTATTTTTACTTCTAAAAAATTGTGGACATTTTTCACATTAAAGATGATGTAGTATGTAAGTGTAATAATGTCAGTTCGACCATTATTTTTGTAGGAAATAATGGCCTTCCTATTTATGTGTTCATTTTCGTCATTTATATAATATTAATATTAATAATAATAATGGTAGTATTTTAGTATTTTAAGTGAATTAAAATTATTGAGAGTGATGCGATGAAAAATCATAAAGATACCCAAGACCTGTAACTCGTTATAGATACAATATTGAAAACAAACTCAATAGTTTAACTATTGAGTTTGTTTTCAATATTGTATCTATAACGAGTTACAGGTCTTGAAGATACCTTATTTGGAAAAATAAAATATCCAAGTGTCGAAAATACTAAAGAAATTCTGGGATTGTTTTGTTGGTTTTATTTCACGGCACATCATAACTGCGTAATTAATTACACAAAAGATAAAATGTCACGTGTGAAATTGAGTTAATGACAATAGGTATTTCCCAACAAGTGCATTGCATATTAAAAAAACTTAATAATTTACCAAATGCCTACATACTTTAACTGCGGTAATATTGGCATCGTGTTACTTTACAACTTACAAACATTTATTAAATGATTTGCTGTTTTTTTTCGTTTTTTAAATCTAAAATACAATTTTTTCCCCAGATCAAACATCACGTTCACTTTCGTCACATTCTACGCATCAGTTTTCTAACATATTCCTCGTCATAACATTTTAAAATCATGGTCACGCATATAAAAACGTTTTTATTGACTTTTGACTTTAAAATAGGTTAACAGTCCCATGATGCCAATGTAATGCTAATGTAATGCCAATCGAGACATGAGTTTACTTCCAGCTAGCAATACCATCAAAGTGCTCATGAAACAAAGGTAGTAAACAAGATGATTCATGCTTGGCATAGTAAAACATCATCCCATCAAATGTGTCATTCACTGTTGGACGGGAAAACTGTAGTAGCATCAGCATCTACATCAGCAATGTTTAGGAAAATTCAGAATATTTTTTTGCCATTGTAGGTAGTAACCACATAATGAGCTCGGGAAGTATTATGAGCACCCATAGCAGTAAACAAAGTGTACGCAATCGTGTTCTTCTTTAGCTGTCATGCAATTGATGCAATATGTTTACAACCACAACTCCAAACGCCACCAGCTAAGCTGCAAGAAATTGACAGCGTGTTGACTTGTTGACAAGTTGACAGTTACAAAATAATACTAAGTAATCTTGCATCACCCCATATAAACATAATATAAGAAATCAAAATAAATAAAAACGAATTGAAAACATGATTGTTGTTTTATTGTTGTTGTTTATTGTTTTTTTTTAAATTTTCTTCGTTTGGTAAGTTATACACATACTTGCGGTAAACATTGTCTCGGCTTTTGTCGTGTTTTCTTCTAAGTCTCCAATTATATTTTTTTAGCTCCACTAATTTACGCTTTAATACTTAGTGGTTAGTTGATACAAATCATGACTATACGCACGAAACAAAAAGGAACAAAACCACCTACTTTTTTGTAAGTACACCGCCAATCGAGTATTAAGAATAATCGGAAATTCCCGTTAATCATGCGTATATACAGACAATATATAAGTATTCACAGTCACAGTACCATAACACTGCCATAATAGCTTTGTCGGGCAAAAATGACTCCAATTTTTAAAGCGAGAATACAAATAAGAGTATAATAAAATAAAATAGCAGAATGTTTTAGTGTTTGAGTCTTAAGTAGCGTTCCACTTCAGCACGGCTATGGATAATGTTATTGAGTACACCTGCACCTGATATAATTTGATGAGAGATGAGTTCAACGTATGATGGACGATGGGATGATGATGAGTGGTCTACTGACTCGATGACCACGTCATCTATGTTATGTCTGATGAGTATGTTGGTGTATGAGCAACGGGTAACGTTTTTTAACGTAAGAATCGAGTAAGTAGCGTACATACAGATATCATACGTTTATGACTTAACGACTATGACTTGACTTTTGTTGAGGTACTGTCAAGAGTTTGCGTAGTAAAATTACATGGCAAGCCTTACAAACGATTATTATATCACGAAATGTGTAAAAACAACAGTGTGAATTGACTCATCATGATCATTCATTATCATGCATGCATATATCAATCATCAATCTATCTTTGCCAAGTTCGTAGTAGTTTTCCAGCCATGTGCCATCTGAATCTTTATAATTGGTTTGCAAATTGTTATCCTTTTTGTCAAATTTTAATCGAACCACGATGCCATAAGTCACAATTTTATAAACAAGTTACTAATATGCGATTTCAATAAATGTTTATGTTACGCTGTTCTTTTCCTTGTCGGGGGAAAACGGCATTTTACTAATGTGTTAAGGATTGTATTTGGCACGTCCTTTCCCATCATCACGCAGTTTGCTTAATGCACCAGTTCCGTCACGCTGTTTCTTGAGTGAGATAAAGCAAATTGTGATTGCGGCAAAAAATTCGCTTCTTATGAGTCACATAGTATGAGGCGAAGTGATGAACCATAAATTGAAACGTATGCTTGGAGTAAAACTGAGATCTTTTCTTTATTAACAACCGCTTACCCGGATGTAAAAAAATAACTACCTGATGAGTTGTAGTCTAGCAAAGTGCCATGCCGAGTGGCAGTGGATGGATTTCAAAGTGGCATTGGCAATGAAATGCGATGGTGTTTGTTTAACAAAGAGGAAACATGCATCGGTAACTCCAACGTATTCTACAGCGATATACATTTATGTACAACATGGCAAATCTGGTAATTGGCAATGAGAGTCTGTCCCCATCATCGGCGTCATCATGTAGTCGTCTAGCAGGCTGCGACTGAAACAAAAGTTATTTTAAGTTGATTTTCTTAAAAAACCATACACAGTGCGCAGTAAACGTATTATGACTAATGGTGAGTCAAGCTATACCTATAAATGTGGCCTTCCTATCACCATAGTAAAAAGTTTTGTAGGAGGTGCTGAGATCACGACCATTGTCCAGTTTATTAAAGGTAAACTTATTTAAAGTTTTAGCACTTTTTACAGAGGTAATTAAATGCACTTACATACCGCTAGCCATTGTTTCAATTCTTGGTACTAAAATTCGTGGAAAATGCTGTTAACTGATTTTAGCTGTAATTTGTTACACAATGCATGAACTCGTTATGTACATAACTAACACAAAGTAAAAAGCAAAAATATGATACAATATTCGCATTTATGAACCATCTGCAAACCTTTTTACCAGTTTGGACCATTTTGGTCAATGTTATTTCCATTTTATTGTAACAAAAATTGCACCTCGAAACTTAAAGTTGTATTGTATTTGTATTACTTGTATTGATAATAAAATTATTATTACTGACTTATAATACCCGCATTATGGTTTCAATTATAATTGTTTGTTCTCATATTTAAATTATTGATTCTTGTCGATGGAGATGAAATTGTGGTTAAACCTCCAGGTCCCTGTTTTCATATTATGTCAAATTTTATCTGATTTCTTTATTATATCAACTTAATTTAGTCGTGTATTTTTTAGATGTTACAAAGGATAAAGAAGTAATATGTGATGCCATCCTAAAAGGAGACGAGGGCATTAAGGTGGACATTGAAGGGATGATGGATTATGATGATCTTCTCCGACTTACCGTATGGAACTCTAAATACAATTTGCGCAGTGGGGAGAAACATTTTAAGTTTCCTGAAGAAGTAAACTGGAAACATGATATCCTTTCGAAATTGGGATCGATCTTTGTAAAAGCCTGTCCAAATGAATTCGTTGATCCGGAATTTATTAACGCTGTAATGGAGCTGTTCATGATATATCAAAATTCTATTAATGGTTCACAAAATCACTTGGAATCGTGGAACGCGATAACCCCTGTCTTGGATCTATGTCTCACTAAAATTGAAAAGTTAAACATGATTTCTTCCGGTTTCGAGGTGTTTTATGTGTTGCAAAATTTTTCCATGCTATACTAATGGTTGCAGGGGAAAATGTAGAATTTATTTTATTAATCTTCTTTCTCCTAATTTATCCATCAGCTAACAGGTCTAAATGTTGAAATTGCTGCTGGTGGGACACAAGAGGTTGCAATATTAGCTCCTCAAGAGCTTGCAGATTCTAGCAAAGATTTAGACCTGATAATTGACAGTGCTTGGTGGCTTTTTAGGTAACAGACCTTTGGTAATAAAATTTTTTATTATTGGCTCTTTATTTCACAACTACATATAATGAATAACTGCTGTCTTGCCCCAGTTTAAGTTTTGGATCGTGCTATTGGTCCGCGGACAGTCCTAGCTTTTGGGCTGCACGTTTCAAGCGAATGTTTTATGGCGATTTTTTGCTTCCACTGAAAAAACGATGGTTTGTTTCAAATTGAATTTTTAAAGCATACTGAATAAATTCGACCTAATTGATAAAAACAAAATGATTCATTTTTTTATGTCTATTCAGGCTGCATGCCGGCCAGAATACAGATTTTGGAGTAATATTTGGAGATTTTTCATACACAACTATAATAAAGAATATGCGTAAATGCGTTACCGCTGCATATACCAAAAACGGACTTGCAGACAGACAACTTGTCCGTTCACTGACTTTAGCAGCATCCGGAATGGGGATCGAAGCTGGTCTCAATAAAAAGCTTGGACTAGCTCTTTAACATTTTAAAGCAACGCAACAGTTTAAAATGATAATGTTATGAATATGTAGAAACAAAAAACAAAAGAATTGAATTGAAAAAATGACGGAACGAAAAAGCATTTTGAGATAATTAAAAACGTTTTTATTTATTTATTTATCCATAATATGCAATTTTTAAAGAAACAGTCATCGAGAACATTACAAAGTGTCATGTATGTATTAATATTTTTTATTGGTTAGAAGACGGTCATCTAATTCGTGAAATCTTACAACTAAAGACTATCCATAAACTTAATAAGCATACACTCAGTATGATCAAAATAGATTATTACAAATTTAAATGGGAAACCGGAAATACTGCGCAACTATCCTAAAATGTTAATATGGCAGTTGAGATTCAAAAATTCGCAATCATTCTCATCGTCATCAATCTAAAAGTGCATTCATTAAAAAGTTACTTTTCAGTGTTTTAATTAGTAGTCAGGATATTTTTTTTGCTTATTGACTAGGGTCAAGGCACCAAATAAGGTTCTCTGGTCTACATAATATTTCTATAATATAAGTAATAATGTGTATACCATATATATAGTTAATGTTACATGTGTAAAAGTCGAGAGAAAGAGAGAATATGGCATTGCTAGAAGTTTTTGCTCGATTAATAATAATAATTATTAATATTAAGTATAGAAATTACATAATCTAATAATTATTATTGATAAATGTTGTAATGCTACATTATTATCAATAATTCGATACCTAATACAATACAATCGATACAGCTAGAATGCCAGTTTTAATTAGGTATTTTTCCAGTTCTAGAAGAACAAAGATTCGTTCTTACCAGATAACAGGCATGTTAACAGCAAGCACAATATAACTGTTATAAATGCAGCAAGAACCAATATTGAATATTCTTTACAAAAATGTCGATATATTGTATAAAGGTGACATAATGTACCATACAGGATAAAGTTTAGGAATACCTAAATTTGTAAGTTAGGTAGGTCATTAGAAAAACTTACACCCAGTGTAGGTGGAGCCCGTAATCAATTACATTTGTGTGTTAAATTTATTAAATATTACTTACTCGAGTAAAAATTACGCTTTCCCCATTACATATTAGTAATCTAATCGCTAAATTAAACACATCGAATGCAAATTGCATCTGAGAAATGTAAGCACATTCAGCGTACATTGCCGAAACAACGATTCGATAAGATAAATTACAGTTCATTTGAGTAATCGATTGTGTATATGCCCCCTACATCAAAAAGTGGTAAGATTATCATAAATACTGGCGCCAAGGTTAACAAAACCAATATCATTAAATTACAATAAAATGCGGGAGTGGATACCAATTACAATTACTACGTTGTACTTTACAGGGATAACGATGAAACGAATTCAAGGGGATGAAATTTTTATTTTTGTTGGTGAATTACAGGATACTTTTTATCATTATCAGTTCTGCTACATCATCTGCCAAAATTCTAAAAATTCAAACTTGAAACAAAAATTTAAACCAGGTTTTTGCACGACAGAATGTGCATGAATAAATCAACGCTGCCAATTTTATGAATAGGATAACAAATGGTTAGAAACAGCAGTCTTAATTGTTCAGATATATACTGATTTTAACCAAACTTGGGATTTAAAAAATTAAATATTCTCCAAGCTCTCTCATGATCAGTCACGTTTAAAATTAAAATGTTTGCTCATTTGCCTTTTCTAGCTTTGTAATATTTTTCGAAAAATTATTTTTTTAGTCTTCAATGTGATATCGATATCATGACACTGCACAACAACCCGGATATAATATTTTTGCTATTTCACTATCATTATAACAATAGTAGTTTCAATTCGGCATTAATTTAAGTGATGAAAGTTTGTAGAGTCTCTAAATTTATACCTAACTTACTCACTAAATATCCTAACTTTATGAAAATGGAAGAAAAGATTTTATTGAGTGAGATAGTTTAGCATAGAGTATAATTCGTTTAAGTTTTGTATTCCTCACCAGATACAATAGTGTGGAATATTTAACCATGTATTAATTATATAAAAAGAAAAAAAAACGCTTTATGATTGATGTAATATTTTTCGAAAAATTATTTTTTTAGTCTTCAATGTGATATCGATATCATGAGTCATGACACTGCACAACAACCCGGACATAATATTTTTGCTATTTCACTATCATTATAACAATAGTAGTTTCAATTCGGCATTAATTTAAGTGATGAAAGTTTGTAGAGTCTCTAAGTCTATACCTAACTTACTCACTAAATATCCTAACTTTATGAAATGGAAGAAAAGATTTTTATTGAGTGAGATAGTTTAGCATAGAGTATAATTCGTTTAAGTTTTGTATTCCTCACCAGATACAATAGTGTGGAATATTTAACCATGTATTAATTATATAAAAAGAAAAAAACGCTTTATGATTGATGACGAACTCAAGTTTGAATTGCAAAAGCTACTGGCTAAGTAAAAAGTTTAAAATTACCTTTTAACATTATTATTTATAACGAAAAACAATAATATATATAAGTTACTTTTAAATATAATATATAATATGTATTTGTTATTAGTATTTTCTGTTGTAAATAGAGTTTAAGTTGTATACATTGAAATTGTAAGTTAGACTACTTGTTAAAGCTTGATTAAAATATCCAGATTTAGCAGACCCGAACAATTTTGTTCTTGGTCATTTAACTGATTTCAAGATCATGATTTTAATATGCATCCAAAAGCAAAGTGTGTGACTTAATGTACATAGTTGACAGTTTTACAGCGAATTAATTGCGATGATACACATACGCATACGCATTTTTACCTGTACAAAACCTACGTTTCCTCACAGCAATACAAATTTCAGTTTCACAAAATCATCGCATCAACCTCTTGGTAAATGTAGTACATTACATATTTAGCGTTTATTTTACATTAACGTACATGACGTATATTTGTTTAAAAATCATACACAGAACCAATAATGCATTGTCAATATTACGTATAAAAACTAGATATTTAACGCTGTTATTTTTAATCGAGACTAAAACTGAATAATAAATTTATTTATTTATTTTTATGACTTGGTAAATTTTTATTAACTGCATATGTTGGAAGAACAATTTTTTTCCGTGGTGGTTAGAAACAAATACAGAATTTTTGTAGGGTAGCTTCATCAATACGACAGGACACATATAACACATTTTTGGTGGTACTTTCTCGGTACTTCCACATTGTGCCTTGTTTCTGCTTAACTAATTCGATGGGTAAACTTTGATACAACTTCTCTCGTTAGTGTTCAATTAACTAGAACACCGCAGATATGTTACCACAATATAATAAATATGTATATGCATAGGTTTAGTAGATCGAAGCGGTATATGATTCGATTCGAAAAGCCGACAGCTTAAATACTCGGTTTTTCAAATGCCACACTGCTCTGACCGCATTGAATCTAAAGCACAGTACTGTGAAGCATTATAGCTGTTTTGACGTTGTGATAAATTTCTAAATACTTTTTTCCTAAATCGAAGAAAACTTGCGAGTGTAGCCGTATAACGATAATAAAAGTTTCGTATTGCATGTCATGTAACGGTAATAGTAATAGGTATTCAATTTTCCTTGAACTAAAATTTCTTTCTTCAATTTGTCGCTTCTCCACCCTGGAGTTTCCCAACGACTAATTTGACCCATCCCTTAGGCATTGGATCACTATCATTACTACCTGCACCATTTCCGTCAGTGCTGGTTGCGTCTATGTTGCTGCAGCTAGCACTGGCGCTACTACCACAACTCTGTTCATCAATGTTATTGCAACTATTTCTGGAAACGGCACGTTCAGTAAGTGGGGAGTTTCCGCCGCTGGAATCGGTATCACTACATCGTCTGCTGGATGGAAAGCTGGTTGATTTGCTCGGTGACAATTCAATGACAGTATTGATAGTGGAGGTAGAATGCTGAGAACTAGTCTCACTCTCGTCTTCCCCTCTGTTTGCCATTCCAGCTCTCCACAAATCTAATTCCTTTCTCCGCTCTTGAATCGTTTTCATCCCTTCAAAGGACGGGCTTGGTGGTTCATTTCGTTGATATCGGGAACATTCATCCAGGTGCTTAAGCTTTTCCAAAATGACTTGACTGCGAACAAGCCGACTCCGTCGATTTTCTGCAGCTACAGACGCGGCAATGCACTCAACAGCAGCTACAGCTGCCGCTGCTCCAACGACGGATTCAATGCTATTTGGCACATTAGCACTAACGTTATTACTTCCAGCCGGTAACCTGGTATTGCTCAGTCGAGCAGCCAAAATTGAAACTGAATTGATGTCTGCGTTATGATGATGGTGGTGATGATGGGAGTGAAATGAAGATCGTCTTCTAGTAATGGTGGGGGAGCTTTTTGCTGACGAGGAGGAAAGCATAGGGACATTGCAGGAAGTTCCTCCGTTGCTGCTGCTGCCTGCACTATCTTGGCTTAGTACTGATGCAGATGGAGGGATAATTCCTCCCCAGTTTGTGTTCCCACGACTCATTCCTGAAGAAATGGAGGAAGCATCGCTGTAAATGGCACTATCGGGAAATATTTCATTTTCTAGCAGACTTTCGATCGCTTCAAACGAACGTTCATAGAAGCTGTCTGCTGAAGCATCGCTGTCTGAATGAGCTTCTCCCTCTTGGTCAATGTAGCTAAGGTAGAGGTCTCTGTGATTGATTGCCTTTCTTCCTGATCGGTAAAAGTCTTTGCTCATGTTGCTACCACTGGAAGTTCTGTTTGATGTGCTATCAGTTCCATTAATACTTCCTGTGTCATTGTAGTCCAAGGAGTGAAAGTTTCCATCTGAAGATGTTTTCTCGTCTGTCGTGGAGGAGCTCAGTGAGGTAACAGTGGAAGACATTGACATAACCGATCTTGGTCGACAGGTAGTACCATCAACAACTCCGTTACCAGTTCCCATGAGTTTTGCCAGAGCATAATCAGAGTGCTCTGTTGACTGGGCAAGACGAGCTCCGATTTTTGATGTTAGATTGTGGTTTGTATTCTCACAACTACCCAGGCTGCTAAACCCACTAGACGCACTGGAGCATGTCACGCTACTCTCACAGTTTTCACTATCAGAATCACGATCGTCTTTGACAATGTAGCGTAACTTTTGTTTCAAAGACTTACGATAATTTCTCGGCAACATATGATGCATTCCCTTCAATGCAGGGGAGCCATTCCCAAGGTTCATTTTTCTCATATTTCCTCCTCCATTCTCTTTTATTTGATTAGAATCAGGAGAACCCATTGCAGGAGATCCGACAGCCGATACTGTTGATGATGGTATATTCGGAAATGAGCCATAATTGACAGCAGACGAAGAACCCCTGCCTCCATTTCTAGAGGTGGCACTGGGCATCATCATATTAGCTTTGAGTCCAGTCAATCGTTGTGTCACACTGAGGAGAATGTGCTTGATTGATGATTTAGAGGAGCGATAAATTTTGTGATCAGGGTGCACATCAGTAACACTTCTAATATTTTCCATCGAGGTAACTGGTGTTAATTCTGTAGTGGCTAAATCATCAACATCTTCCTCAGCGGTTGTTAAAATCCCAGATGAGTTAGAGTTGGGAGAATGTCGTGCCATTTGTGCATTGAACTTACTCACGTACTGCTCCATCTCATCATAGCTAATGTCTGAGGGACTGGGTTTGTCAGATGCAATTGTGAACGGTCTATCGGAATACTTGCCATCTCTGAGCCGAGACTTAAATGCCGGACACCCATTCACTGCAGCCTGCTTGCAGTTGATTTTATCTTTAGCTGCTTTGGTAGAGGGCGATAATGATGACGTGAGGGGAGACGAGGGTGGATTAGGCACGCAATGCTGACCAACTTGAAAGCTTCGTGGAAGAGAGCCAGATTTGTTATTTGGAGTGGCCAAATGCGCATCTTGCTGCTTTAACCACACCGCTGGTAATGTAGGTATGTTTGCTTCCGATGACGACGAAGAGTCAGAAGTAAAAGAACTAGGAAATACTCCAGAGTCTCCATGAGGCAACGGTTCTTTAGATTGATTCAGTTCAACAGAGTTCTGACCCGGAATGGAGATCGAGCCCATTTCTTTATTTCTGGATGATGAGCAAGTGAAAGAGTGCGTGTGTCGGATATTAGTTTTTCCACTTGGTTTTTCGGGTGAGCTCCCATGATGGTTTTTGTTGGAGCGATTTTCACTTCGTCTAAAGCTGCTCCAAAGCAATGACAACGGATCATAATGCGCCAGTGGACCATTCATAAAACGTCTTGGGGTAAGGGTAGATTTGTTTCCTGGATCAGAAACGGTCCGTTGCACATTTTTTGTTGTCGAGCTACTATTACCGTTGCTTGTTTCTAGAATGACATTGTTTTCATCAGCACTGCTTGTTACAATGCTAATGTTCTCGCTACTTATCTCACCCATCATATCTGATGAGGAGCCTCCAATTCCATTAGACGATGAGGCTTCACTCTTATTACTTCCGGATGGTTTGCTGTCATTCATCAGTAATTGCGCCGCAGTCGACATTGCGTTGCTAACAGCAGACTTGTTAAGCCTACTTGAATCTTTCTTTGCCCTTCCAGAGGTTTGCGTACCGGGCATATCTCCTTGTTCTTCCGTTTCCGTTTCGGAAGCACTTTCTTCTTCATGCAGATTACGCTGTTGATGTTCAGCCAAAGCCTTTCTCAAGTGGACCAGCCTTTGTTTACTGAGAATTCTTCGAAACTCTTGATTCTGCATCACCAGCTGTCCTACAATCTCTTCTATGGATTCTCGACGCTCTTCCGCAACTATCCCACCAACTTCATGTCCACCCTCATCAATATCAGCCAACTCCCCATTCTCTTCTTGACAGGAATCAATCTGTGATGCAGATTCTTCCAGCTCCCCATCTACTTCGCCAATAATACTGTCATTGGAGTCGAGTGTGTAGTTAGAAGCACCATGGATGTGAGTTGGGGATATGAAAACTACCGTTTTCATTCGTTCCATTTTCTCCTTTCCCCTTCCCATAGAAGCCAGGCTCTGATTTCCTTCGCCATCCACTTAACTTCTTTACCTAAAATGAAATATTTTGAGCATTATTTTTTGCATACAAATATAAACAGTTTTAAAGAAAATTTAGGCATAAATTCAACCACAATACATCAATAAAACCCTATATCTACGTATCCCCTTCCTTTTCAATACGAATCAACAAGATCAAAGCAGAAACAAATACTAACCTAAAACCTATCGATACATTTTAAGGTATCATGCCATATGACTAAATAAAGTCTATATGCTGCAGTAATGCGTCTTCCCACGTGGAGCAATTGTTCGTGTATGAGATCAAAAACTTACATGAGGCTGGATTATAAATGAAAGTCCAAAATTTTTTCCAAAACAATTTCAACGAAAAGTGTGCACCAAAAGGGAGTAATAATTGGTTACTCCATCGAAAAAATAATTATCAAGACCCCTGCTGAACGGTTTTCCTTCGTACAGTTGCAATTACATTCCGCTACGCGTTACGTTTAAGTGAGACTGTGCAGTAACAGTCTATGTGTTTGGATTTTACTTTTGAACATGCAATCGCTTTGTTGCACGAGGGGCCAAGAAAAGTTTTATGTGATATCCCTCGCCTTTCTAAACTAGCTTATAAAATCCAAAATAGTTGAGCATTAAATACAACAGCCAAGTTTTTATCTTGGGTGACAGAAAGTAAATTGGGATAAATGTGGCTTTTTCTTCGTCATCTTGTGGGAAAAATGACCATTGGAAAGTTACATGTACTTCTGCCTCTAACTAACCCTAAGTTTGGATAGAGAAGTTAGAAGTTAACAACGTAATCATAATAGGTAATAGTCATACAGACTGTGTGTGTGTTCGTAACGTGTATACGTGTCTAAATAAGTGCTCCTTAGTTTCTCAGTTTAAAAAATTCAGTTCTACACCATTAAATTTGAAAAATACATCATAATATTCAGTTTTTTACGACGTATCCTATAGTGCATTCAGCTTAATCAAACAGTTGACCCAAACTCGACAAAGTGCAATTAAAACGATTAAATAAAGAGACATATACCAAGAATTACAACTATCATCATCATCATCATCCCATAACCCACTTTACCCAAATTTGAATAAAAATAACAAGACAAAATGCCTAATACCTTTGTTGGACACTCACCACAAAAAAACATCACAAATACAGCAACCAACAAAGAAGCTGAAGTCATGGTTCCCAATACATCAACACACATATCTACAACCTTGAATATCCCTACCCTACCAAATACCCACACAAACACGAATACACACGCTAGTTTTTCAGACCCGTACAAATGTGAACTTAAGGAAATGATAGCTGCCTGCATCGCTGCATCGACACAAACAATCACCAACAAGATCGATGAAAAGTTAGACGGACTGACCAACAGAGTGATAAACATTGAAAATGGTCTTTTACATATTCAACACGACCAGCAAAAGCAAACTGCGGAAATTTTGACTCTACAAAAT
>JAHZNB010003100.1:0-12633 GCA_027744295.1 Callyntrura guangdongensis | reverse complement strand
TGTGAATTCCACTGTGACTCAAAAAAAATGTATCGTCGTGTGCTAAAGTGCAGCGTAGAATTGCATCTTGGGGTTTGCCCAGCACGAGCAACAATGGAATCGAGTCCATAAAAAAATTACAATGCAGTAAGTAATAATCACATAACCTAATAGCGTAACCCTTTTTGGGTTCATTAAGTTTAAACATTTTTATTCCATTTTTGCTTTTACTCTCATATTCTCATTATAAACTTTTTTTTAGGAAATATACCGTTAGCTATTATGTACAAAGGGGAAAAATTTATATGCCAGTGGCTGCATAACAGCAACACATCAAGCGTAATCCTAGCCTGACGGAGAGATGCTCCCCCATTAATAACTTGAATACGCATTTTTTCCAGAAAGACCTTTTATTCACCAGCAACAATGTCAAAGATATTTATTAATATTTGTGCAGAGCGGTGGTGGCAGTGTCCTTGAGGGATTCTGTTTTCGTTTTCTATATTAACGATTAACAAGACAGCGAGAGAGAGAGAGGGGGAACAACAGAATTTGGTGATCTGGTTTTCGATTCGGGTTAGGAGTTAGGATTTGAACGCAAGGAGCACTGAAAAAAAGGGTTACATTCGAGCAGTTAATTATGAAAGGGGAGGACTCGCAGTCACAACATGGAAGATAAAAAAGAATCACAAATGAATTTTTTTGTCCTTAAATTTCCTATGTGCAATTCATTCCCAATTTGGTAGGTTGCATCTTGACTGTTTACCACACTTCATACCAACTTCAATATGTACTTGAAACTTGACAATACATAAATATAAACTGGTGGAGAATCAAGATGAACGTTGTTCATCCTGTTATGTCCATTGTTAAAAAGATGCACAAACTCTCTGGCAAAACATTTAACTGATTAATGCACCCATTTCGCACGCTAATTGGACTTGGCATAATAACCAAAATAGACCATAAATTTTCTCTAATATTTTTAGAAAATATTTATTCAGAAAATATTGAATTTCATATTGGGTTCGTATATGAACCAAAATCAACAAAAGTACAAAATCTACTTTTTAGAGCCCAGAATTTTTTCTGACTAACACATTTTAGCTTTTTATTTCAATAGAGAGTGAGAGAGAGAGAGAGAGAGGAAATTTCAGCAAGTGTGCTCAAACTTTCTGTAGGGATATTCCACACTCCACACGTACATTACGTAATCTCCAAGTGGCTCAGAAAGTAACTGTTCATCATAATAATGAAGTAGGCACACTCTACACACATGAATCTTGTCTGGANAAGTGTGCTCAAACTTTCTGTAGGGATATTCCACACTCCACACGTACATTACGTAATCTCCAAGTGGCTCAGAAAGTAACTGTTCATCATAATAATGAAGTAGGCACACTCTACACACATGAATCTTGTCTGGAAACATTTTTTGTTCTGATCTAACGACGCCCCAGAGACAAGATGCAAAAACCCTTTCTCTGTTGTTCCGATTTCCTCGTTTCACTTCCCTCTCTTTCTCTTTCCCTCTCTCTCTCTCTCTCTAGTGATAAAATATTATAAAAGAAGATGGACGATCCTTGTGAGTGCGCTCATTTTGAATGAAATGGCAATGTTGTAGAGAAAGAAGAAAGAGGGTAACAATAATAAAGGCCCACACTTTGTGACCTGAACCGTCCATTCTTTGTCCCAGACGGACTTGTTTTAAAACCATTTTAGCCACTTCACCACCTTTTCCTTCGAGCTGCTGTTGTTAAGCTGTGTTGCTGTACGTTCCCCCTTCGATGATGCAATGCGTTAGTACAAGATTTTTTCTGTGTATTCGTAAAAGGTAAGTAGTTGAGTTCATGTGTGTGTGCGTCTGTGCTCTTTCCCATCTCCCGTTATAACGGATATGGATGAACCCCAGCTGCGAGAACTTTTAACGCGGCATTTTTTTCTCCAATTATTCCCTTTTCCCTAAAAAATCAAAGTCTAAAGAAACGTGAAGCTTTGTAGAGTGGAAAGTTAATGGATTTTCAATGGAATTTCAACGTACTTTACCGTGAAGGTTTTCTCCTCAAAGGAAACTACTCGTATGGATAACTCGACTAGTGGAGGTGACATCTCCTTCCATTTTTTAACTCATCGCATTGCCTGAGAAAAAACATTGACCATATGTTATCACCCCCAGATTAACAATATCCTGTTTCCCTTCCGTTTTCTCCAGTGGATGTAATGGTGAAATTTGGAACTCTTGTAAATTTCCCCCCTCGATTTCTTGCATCTGTCAATACTGACAAGGGTTTGGGCTGCACAACAACGAGAAGGATACGCACACGGTGAAAGAAAACCCACTACTAAGCAGACAAAGAAAAGGGGTTAAAAATAAGATTGCCATGATCTTTGAAGATATATTCTTCCCTCGTATTTATATAGGCACCTAAGCTATTATACAGTCATTGGAAAAACCGGAATCGTTTCGGGAATCCTATTGTTTTTTCTTTTCTTTTCCAACCTACCTAAAGTGGAATTGGCCATATTGCACCAAGCACAACGCTCTATTCTGTACTAATAATATGTAACAAGAAAGATGTAACCCATCTATTTCTTTTGTCGTTGTGTTGCTGAGAAGGAAGCGAGCCGAACACAAAGGTAGAGCGGCACTGCCCGGTGGTACCCTCTGGACTTTGTCTTACAACGCGCAAACCAACGAGAAATACATAAATAAATAGCTACTTACACTGTCCCTGAAGACCCAAAACGAGAAGGAAAGGGGAAACAGAAAAAATATATTTATTCTGGCGTTTGTTGAAGGGGAGAAAACAAAAACACCCAAGAAAGTATTTTCTCTATTTTTTTGCATTCTTCAACCTCTCTACAAAAATTTCGTATTTATTTAGCAGAAGAAACAGTTAGCTAGGAAAGTCAGTGAAAGGAATAAAAGTAAAAACGACGACATGTTGGAAAGGTCTAGTTGATGGAGGCTTATGTACGATGCACATGTAAATGTCTCCAATGTCTAGTAGGTAGATACACAAAGGCAGTGTCCAAGAATATCTATGTGGCAAATAAAATATCATGCCATCATGTTGAAACAGGAAAAGGAAGCTGCTGAAAAAAAAATCTTTCTTTTTTTTATTTTATTTTACTTTAAGAAAAAAAACCGGAACCTAGGAAGGCCATCAACAAACAACCGGTAAGTTTTTTCTTGTTTGCCGTTTTCCTCGTATAAAACGCTGCTGTAATAGAAAGGAAAAGTGGAAAGCACCGAGGAAGCGGAAGACAGCAGCTAGTTACTGTCCAGGGAGCTGTGCATCTTCCGACACATCACAAATCCTTCATGCGTATCATTTTGGACCCTTGGAATTTCATGAACATAATAATAAAAATCCAGAAGAGTTTACTTCATCGAGAAGAGTACGTTAGTTTACGGCGGAGTTTACCTTTTCACATGTCCTCTCCTGCTACTTTCTTCAACGCAGTTAATTTTTACTTTCTTGACTTTTCCTCTCCAGAAAATCCGACAGGTATTGCTTTCTCTCTCATGGTTTCCCATCAGGCTTTTCCACATCACACAACAACTCTAAGGTCAATACCTTTTGACCTCTCATACAGCCACGCTCTTTCATTTGCAGGTCCGGACAACCAATGTCTGAATAAGACAATACAACAAAAGTTAAGCACAACAGGAACAACAACATCTTGTCTGTTGGTTTTCCACAAAAATTCAGAGGAGCTGTCTGTCACTTTGCAGTGTACTTGGAAAATACCTACACATCATCTTGAGGTGGCCAAGGAAAGTTACTTGGTTAAAACATTTTCAGAAAAAAAGACAAGACGGATAGATCCTTGAAACACGTGCAACCTTCCATCAGCAGACGACGAAGAGAGAGGCAAAAAAGGAAACGCATCTTCTTCAACACATATCTAGTTCTAAACGGTTTACTTCAGGTTTATTTATTTCCCAGATTGAATCGGACAAGATGTCTTGAAGACGGATTAAGATTGGCTTTCTTCATTGAAACATTCTCTCTGCTTCTGAAAAACCACCAGCAAGCCAAACCACATACGCTTAAGCTTAAAGAAGGAGTGAGAGGGCGTATAGTAAAAAGCTAAACAGAAGGGAAAGTTGCATCTTTTGCCTTGACGTCTTAGGTCTTGACAAGCTACCCCAAAATTGTATATACAAGTACTGCTGTCCTAGCAAAAGATTTTGTTTACTTACCTTTCTCTTCCTTTGCTTTAGATGGTTAGATGGGTTGGTGTTAGTAGACATACACATTTTCCATAAGGTAAAATAGTTGCAAGTATTTCTGCAATATATTTACTATATTATGTTCCCATGAAATATGTATAAGAGTATAAAAAGCCCGTCAGTGAGATCTCTCTGGATTGCATCTTGGGATTGTCTCGAGTCTAGACTGTAGACGCATAAGTAGAAAAAAAGTAAGGATGAACAAGATGATGATGGGGGATGCGGAAGGTAAAAGCCGTATTATAGATATTATTATTTAGAAGAAAAGGATAAGAGGATGCTTGTGATTGTGATAAAACGGAAAGAGAGAAAATCTTTTATTTTTCCCAGTGCAACCAGCCACAAAGAAAATATAACAACACAGCAGCAGCAGTGTAGGTTTCTGTTGCATCTTTACTAAAAATAGAAAAACTTTTTTTGGGAATAAAAACAGTGTAGTTGGTGGAAGCTGCAGTTTTCTTAGTCTACGGGTTTCCTTCCACTGGGGGAATATAACTTCTCCAGAAATATTACTTTTACCCCAGGATGATATAACATAAGTGGTTGACTTGACTGTGACTGTGAGTGTACATTGCACATGGAAGTCCAAGTTGGATTCCTCTCTTGTTACCTTATAGGTAAAGTCTTCAATTTAATAGGGTAGGCAAACAGGGCAACAGAGTTTACTTGCGGAGGAGGAATAAGGCACATTACAATATCCAGATTATCTACTGCTTCATTGCTTTTCCGCGTGCTGTACGATGACTGAAGTAGTGGTGGTGGTGGTTTGGTTAGGTTGTTGGTAGTGGTCGTCGTCTTTGGAGAAAGCTTTGAGTTGTATCGTAAGAAGGGTGAATTCACTTTGGACCTGCTTCTCCATAATTCAATTTAATCCGGCTAGATGAAAGATTAATCTTGGACGGACCTACGAGGACTTGCATTCTTATTGCTTCATTCAATTTGGATGTATTTGGATGTTTGCGCCGCCACTCGCCACGCACACACACACAACACACAAAAGTAGTGAAGCAGGATTCTCTGTTGCGGTAGAAGCTTTTTCCATTTAGTTTTTCTACCGTTGTAATATTCTATTTGGGTGTAGTATTTTGTTATATTTTTGTAATTCCGGTTGTATAACGCCAAAGTCCATTGCAGAGAAAATAAGATTGTGGTTAAAATGAAGAAAGAGAAAAGGATTTAGCGGGAAAACGCAACCTTAAATATTAAATGATGGTGAAAAACATTTTATTGTGTGTACGTTTAATGCATTTACATGTGGTAATGGTAGTTTGTGCGTAAAATGGCAAATGAGAAGACTACTTTACTCGATTAACGTTATTTCGATTCCCCGTATTTCCGTCCGAAGTACTACTTGTACTACTACTCGTGTCTTCAGGTCGTCGTTAATGGTAGCTTACTTTACATGCCTTCGTCTTCTTCTGTCTACTGCGGACTTTGAAGTTTAGTGCTTCGTAAGTTACGAAGCGTAATAAACGTTTGATCCGTGTCTCCGACGACGGCATGTATATAAAATGACATCTACTTATGAAAGTAAAACAGCAGGTTTATTGAAATCTGTGAGTTATGAGTTCGTTGAGGTATTTTTTATTGCGTCGGATTTTCACTGGGCAATTCTGAGGATACGCATAAAACTGTGATTTGGATAGTAAAAAAAAGTTTGGTTATAAAAAATCTCAAATCTATTCTGTAGAATGATGAACGCGAAAATGACAATTTTTATACTCATTGTTATAGTTGAGGTAACAGATTTCCAACCTCCTACCTGGCACTGGGTAATTTTCTTATGAGTTCATTAAGCCCGTCTATTATATTAACACCTGCCTCCCATTTCTAGGAACTTTCTGCTAAATAAAAGTGTGTAGGATTAGGTATGATGTACGCCTTTGGTACATTATATAATATTATATTAAATCGATTTCACCGTAGAAAATAAAATTTGGAAAGTTTGAATTGAAGTTGAAAAACTTTCATTATCAACTTTAGTACCTTGCGTAATAAAACCATTTCTGGGCATTCCAAAGCAATCTGCGTTAAACTAAAGTTTTGCACGTGACATCATTGAGATAATGCTGTTTTACTCTCATTCTTAAAATTATCACCTTCAAACTCTCTCTCTTTGGCAATAAATGGCAGTAAATGACCAGTTTACATGTAATCAAAATGGCTGCGCGTCAATATAACCTTATTTTCTTGTTTCAGGCTAAAAAAAATGTCAAAACTATTTTGATGGAAGGGGTTGATGACCTATTCACAACAGTTTGGAAATTTTAGAGTTTTAATATACCTTTTAAAACTCGCAATTTGATGACATTTTATAAAATAGATATTTTCGTCGCATTGTGTTGTGAATCCCCTTGAGCAATACGAGCAAGTTTAAATGTGGCGCGTATAAACTCTTTTACTTTTTGTATGGGTATACTGTATTACTGTATATTATACACTTGGGTTAGCTGCAATACTAGGAGCAAGCATACACCAATTTGGCGGCCTATTTGATGAATTGTTATTAAAACATACACTATTCCTTGGTTGCACAGTTATGAAAATATGCTCTTGTTCTTATCACAGTAACCCGTGGCGTACTCATTCGTTCCGTTTGAGAGTGCTATTTTATCCTACCATAATTAGGAAACTCGCTAATTACCAACTAGTTATACAATACTCGTAAAGATACGCATCGTCATCATCATCATCATCATCAAAGCAGTAATCCGAAACCGGGAGTTATTATTAGTCATTCACACTCTCTGTAGAATGAAACCACTAGTGTGTGTAAAGAGTGAAAAGCTGGTGACATTAAAGAGTGTAATAATTCATTTTAATGTATTATTATACATTCCAGACGTTTTCGAGAAGGTTAGCGAACCAGTCAACTCTTTCAACTGGGAAAGGAAGAAGTCAATAACATTGTTCACGTTTCTGGAACGAACGCATACAAAAAAAATCCAATAATGCTTGGAATGAAGACTTTGAATTAAATCAAAATGAAAAAAGAATACTGTTTGAAAATGTGTTTCATTATTAGCAGCAGCGGTGGGGTAGAAACGAGGGTAATATCGCCATTCCGTACACTATGTACAAAAATTCAAATCACACGGAATATGCATTACATAACACCCTCGCTCCAAACGCGGCAACATAATGACACGTCTAAAAAAGCAGAGCTCATTAACATTCAGATCAGTGCCGAAACCTATAACGCAAATCAATATATTTTTTTCTAGATCTACTTTTGCTGCCAGTAGTGTTTCATATTATTACCACTTCTCGTATTTTTTTTCTTATTATTACATGTCAACAGATGCAAAATATTACACTTTGACGTTACATGACGATGATGAAACGAAATTTGTAAAAAAATAGTCCCTGAAAATGAACAAAGAATAAAGGAGCGGGTTACAAAGGATCATCCGTTCTGTTTCTCGTACCCCTCCTGTATCACATTTTTACAGGGTAAATTAGCATAGCGTCTCTGCATCTTCTCAGTTCGCTGCTCAACACGACACCATCATCATCTCAGCTTTGCCTCTGAGGAACCAGTCCAGCAGTCAAACTGCTCTGCCGCTGTTGTTGGCTCGTTGGATTTGACACTTTATTTTTGTGTACAACGAGCTCGGAACGGGTGCAAAGTAACTAAACGGGTACAGCCAAAAAGTCAGGAACAGTGACAACGACGGGACTCCCGTGCAGGAAAAAAAAGTAAAGAGTCATTTCGTTTTCATGAACGGTCTACTATGGTGTGTTATATCAGCACTCAGCACACACATGTACATACATTTGAAAAAAAAACTTGCTTCAAAAAGTCGGATGAAATGAGCCTGAAAGAGTTCAACTTTAGGAAAAGCCAGAAGAACAACGCCGTATAATATTAAGCTCACACACACAGAAACAGCCAAAGAGAACCACTTTAAGAGGGGAAGTTTACGGGAGAAAGAAAAAGGAAGGGAAAACTGGCTAGAAAAAAAGAAGGGGATCATGATGGTGTGTGTGTGTGTACATTATAATGTTATTAGAGCACGCTACATCACTTCCATAAGGTACTCCTAGATTTATTAAGCACTAAAGAGAAAAGGAAGTGAAACTGAGAACAAAAAAGTATAATAATGATATGCACTGCAGTAACGTACTACATAATAATAATATAAAAAAGCAGTGAAGAAAGGGGTAAAAAATATCTTTGACGATCACATGCATACTCTATTAGATCGGCTGTGGGATAACGACGTTGATGATGATGGTAGTTTTGGAACTGCTGATGTTGATCGTCATCTTCTCTTCCTTCTCCTCATCCTCATCATCATCATGCATTCAGCATCTCAAATTTTCTCTTTCAAACGAGTCTCAAAGGACACGCACAAGTGTCAAATGTGAAATGTCACATTCACATGTTATGAAAATTAAAGTAGAAAGAAATTTTTACGTATTCCTTGGTATCCATACTTAAGCTGGTAAAGACACCGTGTGATCTTTGCGACAGACGTCTATATATTATATTTTATCTTGGAGGCTACAATATTGTATTTTATTGCGAGAGTCTCCTTTGAAACGTTCTACAAAGTTGGAAGAGAAGGCGGCGACAAAATTATCATGTACGTATATATTCTGACATATGGTATGTTTCTTTGTAATGTAATGCGTCAACAAAATGAAAGTTAGGAGGGGTAAAGAAGGGGGTTCGGTCTTGCCGTGATAAAGCTATAGTGCGTTGGTTAGTGCTGTGTTGGTGTGATGTATTTGTGAGAATTTCTGCTGGAATTATGCAATCTTTAGAATCGTCATCATCATCAAAAATGCTATGAATAGTATAGAAAATCCACAAGGGAGGCTAAATTTGAATTAATACTATGTTTGTTATATACATAAGTCTAAACAAGAAATAGGAAGTAGAGAGAGTTACAAATATTTTGTTTAGGAACACGCACACATACGCACACAGGGGAATAGCAACTTAGGAAATGAAGCAAAGGAACATGAATAATTTTGTAAGAAACACACGGTGGTAAACAACTATGAAGAAGAAGCATACCCTGATCTTCGAATCTTTTTTGTGTACGTACACATTGTATGGAACTAGCTAGAGGTAGGAAAAAGGTTGAATGAAATGAAATAAAATAATAATAAACAAAAGCATCGCCATCGTCTTCTTTATTGTGCTGTTGTGGGAGAAGCTTTTTGAAATTTCCTTTAAAAGAAGCAAGCCCATTTTGACAAGTGGAGGTGGAATCGCTGTTGAATGTTATAATGATTTAAGAAAATAGAACACCAAAATGTAGGATGACAGCGTGACAGTAGCAGCAGGAATGATGATCGTTATCGTTTCTCCCCAACACTGTTTATGAGTGTTTTCATCATGTTTCTTAATTCAGATGATTAACCATTATGCCAACATTCATAATCAATCAAACGAGCTGGTGAACGACGAGTGAGTTGTTAAGCCGGAATTGAAGGCCGAACCCTATAAACGCCCACTATATTCACCCACTTCCTCTCCGTTTGTGTCGAAACTGTATACTCAGCAATCCAATTCGGAAAGGAGTGCCCTGATTGCAAAAGTGTCACCATCAGTTTTGAATGATATTGTGTGGTAGTACGGGAACCTTGTTAAGACGGGTAAATCCCCCATCTGTACGATTATTTGTACGAAAGAATCGCTTTGCCCATGGTCTTCTTTTATTGTTAGCTTTCATATAAAGCTGGGAAAATTAGTGGTGTAAATACAATTAGGTCGACACGTTGTGGGGATGAAGGCTGCACACTCAAGTAGTGGTGACGTGTTCAACCACATTATTCTCTTTTCTTCAATGTTTGAAATTCAAGCTAATTTATTCAAGTGATGTATTGTTACTGTTGAAAAGTGTCGCCCACTTCCACCGCACCGCCACCACTATTGCTGCATAACAGAGAATTGAATTACTTTTGTTTGGTTGCATAAAACCATAATCCATTTGTGCAACAATAGAGTTATATTGCATGTAGATAAGTGAACACGCGAAGATGGTCCTCGTAGTCCTCCGGAAGAGCAGTATCGGTCGCTCTTGAGGGTGCATTTTTATAGATTTATTCTTTATGAAATATGAACCCGGTAATGGGACTAACTCATTTTAAGATAAATGTTTATAACCAAAACCAATAAAATTCAGTAAATACATTGTAAGAGCATTTCAATACCGTTTGCGTTGAACTTAAGATATTTTTATAAATTGGGGACATTTATTATTGATGAATAGAAACTAATTTCTTTGATATCACCAACTATAAGCTGACTAGAGTCTGTATTTGCATGCATTTAGAGATCTCAGTTCAAATAGACAAGCCTGCATACAACGCACCAAGGCAGAACCCTGTCAATGTAAAGTTTAAAATGTCCTTTCAATTAGCTAATTATCTTTAGTATGGGCATAAATTATGGCATAAATAAATAAAAGTTTGAATAGAATGTCCTGTAATATTTAAATTTCGCCCGAAAAATTCATAAATAATTTGCTAACAAACGACATTTTTGTTTTGCTTTGAAACAAGGAACGAAGACTCACTGAATAAACGATTCGCCTAAAGATTCAATCATGTAATCATAATATGTATCTCCAAATCTCCAACCGTGTACAAGAACAAAGTGTAGTTGTTAGTTGTTTACGCTTAGTCCAATAGCTGCCGAAAATTTGATATTCCTATCGTTGTACTTGTACTCCGAACTCACAGCTCTATGAATACAAATGCTATTATAAAAAACAAACACACCCGCGAACAATAATCTCTAGAATACAGTTTATGGGCACAATTCCTTTAGGTCCTTTCGTATTGATTTTGCAGGAAGAGGGATGCCACAGAGGGAAAAGTCTATTGTTTTGTGGGAGTTAATACGATGTACATTGTAGAGGCATATTGTTTATTTGCACCCTCTCTGAATGGATTGCGCTGGATCTTGTGGAATTTTGTGATTGTGATCTTTGCATGGTTTTCCAACCCTCCATCATCATCAAGAATCCCTTTATCTCTATTTTCATCCCTCTTTGCAGTCTGTGAAGAATGAAAACTTTCACAACTTACTCGTCGTAATTACATCCGACAGGAAAAATATCCGCCTTGTCTTTGTTATTTTCCCATCTCTTGCCTACTCACTGCTTATACAGCACCAACGAAAGAAAATCTTCCTAATGGATTAGGGCATTGAACGGCAGATGCCAGGAGCAAGAAGTAAAAAGTTGATGAAGAAGCAAAAACCAATGAAGACAAATACGATTACTTTGAGAAATTAACTCGGCCGTTGTTCGCTTAGTGTTGTTGCTGTGAAATGAAAATAGAGAGCAGAGAGAACAGGGGAAGAAATAAGAGCACATCGATTCGAAAGACCATTGTCATTTTCTTATTGCACCCTCACACTTTTAAGATTGAAGTTAGAATTACTTAACTTATTGGTACGGTTTCCCATAAAATAGAAGCGTTGCTTTTCTTTATCGCCAATTTATTTTCATTTGTGGTTCGTATAATTATATACGCTGTATACACGTCGGAATTATTTTTAGAAGCTTTTCATGTCATCCTCAAACCCTGCAATTTTTCTCGCCATCAAAGCTAAAAGAAATAAAAGATTTTAACTCCGTGAAATTTTCTCATTTGGTGGGCTACATTATATATCCCCTCCTCATATAATTAAGAAGTTGCTTACAAGGCTTACCTCTACAACGCTCTAAGGACTTTCTTGCGTATTGGTGAGTAATTTTAGTTTAACCAAGATTTACTTTGGTATTTGCGTATAGGTAGACATTTTTCTGTACATCAATTCTTTTAGTTGAGTGAGGGTGACTAGCACAGGGTATATTAGTGCTGTTATGTGCAATGTCAAAGTTTTAAATCCACTACTGTCAAATAAGTTCTCTTGAGAATTAATTAACGAGATGTTGCTTTTCCTAATATTTTTATTGTGCGTGTGCGTAAATTAGAGTGAAAGCATATTCATAAATTTACTGGACCGGTTTTCACATTTCACAAATACAACAAAAAATCTTTGCCTAATATTTTACGAATCGTCGCACTTCAAGAATAAGAAAATGTTTTACTAACAAAAAACTTGTACATTTGTTTCTCGAAAGATCCGTGCATATGTGGCGCAGAATAAAAAAAATGAAAGACTATAACTTGTTTTCAATAAACCTCTGCATTCTGTTATTTTTACTCAGAATGGAAGGTCTGTTACGGTACGTTTCGCATTAATATTATGTAATGCTGATTGCTTGTCTTACTCATGCTCCAACAGAATGGATGAAATGATCTCATATTATATATTAGTCAAAATTCCACGTTATTCAATTTTTCGCTTCATATATGTACTTACAACCATCATGTGTGGCCACATTGACATTAATAATTTTATCCTCAAAGCCTACCGATCTTTTATCTGATCCACGAGTTTGGTA
>JAHZNB010003099.1:0-12812 GCA_027744295.1 Callyntrura guangdongensis | reverse complement strand
TTCACTGAATTGGTCCCCAGTAGTTTATGGCATACTTATCTCATCACGTTTTCGAATCTTTCAGGAGTTGAACATTTAGGTTTACACCCTGCTCGTTTACTATCAGTTTTCACTGACAGTATTTTGTTGTTACGTCCCCTAACGTCCGGTTACATCCGCGGTAACTTTTGAAGGAAAATGAATTTTGAAATCCTGTTTTCACCAATCGATAGAGTTGGCTAATTTCGGACGAGTTTGAAGATGGGTGTTTGGGGTCCACGGGGGAGGAATTCATGACTTTAAATTTTTATAAGGCAACCATTGAAAGTTCGACAAATGATGGCTACATACAATAATGTGCTAATTTTAAACAAGATTGCTTTAGTTGACTAAATTTGTTCAAATTATAGTACATAGAAGGCACTATCCTAAGGTACATGTGTACCAAATTGAGCCAAATCGGCTGAAGCGTCTGGCCAGGCCAGATGGATAGACAGACAGACAAACACGCTAAAGTCATTACTAAACCTGACAAATTTTACGTAATAATATTCGTATGAACCAACATGAACTAATATTTCGTTGGTATGTGTAATTTCAATTTATACACGTAGGTAACCTTGCCCTAAAGAATGCCGCGCCACTGCCACAAAAGAATTTTTGCGTTTAAGAAAGGTCTAGCGCCGATTTGCTAGATACGAGGGTTGTTTGCAAAAGAAAGACACACTTTTCAAACTTTTATCTCGTCACGAAATAGCATGCAGGCGTTGAAGTTAAGTGCAATATTTTCTTTCTATGATAGATGGGACTCTAGGCTTTCTATTTATATGCCACTCAAGGTGAGGAATGTTGGACAACCCTTAAATTTACGTTTTTAAAGTGCAAATGAACTTGTAGAGGTAATCCAGACATTTGCCAATTTGCATTAATAGACTGATCGCTCCGCACATGATCTATTTTATCCAAAGATATACATACATACCCTTCAACTACTGCATGAATGTTCACGGCGAGAAATGTACGTCAAAAAGTTGAAAAAACACTTAAGAGGAAAACGTGGAAAATAAACGCAAATTCAAAGTTTCGAAATCGGGAACATAACATTCTTTATCAGCCGCACATCAACTCTTTATTGGCATATCATTAGAAAGTTTAAAGTCTCTTCTATCCAATTATGTACCTTAGCAGTTGTATGAAAAAGCATGACGAGATAAACGTAGTCAAAAGTGAATCATTCCGTTGTGAACACCCCTCATAGGGATGTGTTGTGGTCTTCTGTGTGTGCTAATCTATTAGAAGAACTAACTCTTTCGATTGGTAATTAATTATCCTTCCACGAAGAATGCAATTGCGGTATATGTTGAGATGGCTCAATTACCACGGCCAATGGGTCACTCCAACATGCATGGCTAAAATTTACTGCAAAGTTATCCCTTGTCGGTGGTGGAATGATGCATAATAAGCAGCTATTTCAAGTTTTACCATGACTGGTTAGCATGTGTTAGCTACAGAGGGCGCCAAAATTCTGAATTTGTTCTCTTAAGTAGTTGCAGAGACATTTTATCCTATTGGAACAGGGTTTACGGTAATCTACTGTCGTCTATAGCATATTTTAACATATCGGCAGTCTGTGTACCTCACAGGAACTCTGTGTATGTATACCATGTGAAGTGACCTTTGGGTTAGCACTCTTACCCTGCCCTGGTAGGACTGACTCAACAAGTGTCAATAGTTTTGCTGACACGAATGTTGTGTAAATGAAATGTTGAAGGAAATCCTTATTTAGTGTCTCAAAAGACCCTAGCTTTAAGCTTGTAGTTTAGAGTAGTACCTACATAATATATTGTAAAGGAGAATACTGATTGATTACTGATGGCATGATGTTGAGTTTGAGATTCTTCAATCACGGGCGAACGGTCTATCCTAATGCATTGTGATGCTGTGGTGATTTCTTATGTAGAAATCGCTATTTTAGATAATCTGTATAATATTATTTGGCATGAAGTTAATTTCTCTTTATGTTAACCTTACGCGATCCGCTAACTTTAGTGACGTTTTGGTGCGGACCAGGTAAAACTGTGATGTTGGGTACATGATGTGCGTGCTGTATGACACAACAGCAAACAACTTACCACGGACAGACAAACGGACCCATATTTAAGTTCCCCCATAATATAAGAATCTAAAACTCAACATGTAAACATAAACCAGAAAAACATTTTTGTATACAATGCGACGGTAGTTTCAACGAATGTAAGCCGATTGCATTCTCAAAAATTTCTACTCTAGATCTGAATAGTGCTTGAGACCCGCAGAAGCACCAGGAAACATGAATTACATCTTGAGATGTTCGCACGGTCATAAAAGTATAGAATTTCTCGTTTTCCCCTTAATAGAATAGTGGATTATTTACTACCGTTACTAATACATATTGTATTCACTAGTAGTATCTTGTGACCTTCAACTCGTGACTGCAACTTGGACAAAATCTCGTTTTACATACTACAAACATTTTATTTATAGCGATACCTACGCACGTCGCACGGCAGGTGCCGCTGCAAACTCACGTATCTTCAACTCGTGACTGCAACTTGGACAAAATCTCGTTTTACATACTACAAACATTTTATTTATAGCGATACCTACGCACGTCGCACGGCAGGTGCCGCTGCAAACTCACGTTAAATTGTGAACTTACATTTACTTCTTGAGTCTGTAGTTTCTGTCTTTTGGTAGTAGAATACCCCAAATTTCAGAAACTTAAAGGCCGTTTTGAAAGGGAACCCGCTCCAAAGGACTGTAGATTATATTACGTGTCTCGATTTTTGCACGACCGGGAGAACGTTCTAATAATACATCATGCAAATTTTTAAAGTGGAAACCAGGGATGAAAGTTGGCACAAAGGTAATATTGAGCTATTTCGTAGGGAACTTTTAAAAATGCATACTAACTTGAGTACTCGCGAATAACCGCGTCATATGTATGACGCTTTTTTATCCTATAGACCCTGAGGCGTATATTTTCTCAAACATAAAAAATATTTAGCATATTTAGCTTAAATATGTCTCACCTGAATTTCATGGAAATATCTCTAATCGGCTTGTTTAAAAATAGCTCTATCGTTGAACGTTTGTCCAGGAGTATGGTTTGCTTCAGCAAAAATTTAGGATCACTGTTGTTACATAGCAACAGTGGCCACAATTTAGTATGAAGACATCCCTTAGTTCTTCAAAAGTACGAGTTGTCATAGCTTTATTCAGATTAGTTAATCTGGTCCTTTTGGTATCTTAGTATGAATGCAAAGTTCATATGTACATTTTGTTATACGTAACTTTTGAATACTCAACTTTTTATAACTCGGGTTTTTGGGACTCAATTTCTTTGCCCCTTGGAATACGTTTCGAAGAAGTTTTGAAAATTTACATGTTTGGAAATAATTTGAAGGTTTTTTCAGTGATACCCACTTTATGTACAAGTACTTATTAGTTTCTCAACAATGAACTAGTTTATCTTTGTCTTTGCTATAACATGTTTCTCCAGCTTTGCTGTCTGCACGCATCGCTGTTCATCATTGCACTGAATATATAAGACTGATATGTTCCATGGAAGCATATACCAACAACAACTGCCAGTATCTGCAGGACGCACATGTCCATGAAACGTCGTAGTATTAGTAGATATGCACTTTTTTAGCGCATATTTCTAACAGTCAAGTCAGTCACACACACCATTCCTATCTCTCAAATTTTCATGTACCATTAACACCAACATTACCCACAATGAAAATAGCAATTTACGCCAAAACAAAGCTCAGAAACCTCAAAACCATGAAATGCATTTTGGCATTTACCCTTTCTCGGACAAAAAATGTACTTTTATGTGAAGTCATTTTCTATACAGATTATATACAGATATGAATTACGGATAGGAAGATACGAGCAAGATTTAAAAAAAGCGACGTGGCTTCCTAGTGCGAGTTGTACAGTGCGCAGTGGTGTGTTGCTTTGTCGCTATGACAGTATTGCGGGTGGTGGCTTTCTCTGCTACTTTGTAAGTGATTCATTGTTGGGCAACAGTAGCACTACTACTATATAATAAAATGTCTGCAAACATAATTCATTACTCTATTTAAAACTACTATGATATTGTCATACATAAAATATCAATTTTATTTTGCAAGGCACAATATAACTTTTGTTCAGAACAATATTGAAATGATCGTGATAGTAGACATGTGGTGGTAATGAAAAATGAAAGAAAGAGGTCTCTTCTCATTGTCCTGGTCGTCCTTCGTCATTCGCTATATTGCCGTATATATTCATCGTCAACCTAGTTAAAATGCATTGGGTGTGGACTAGGAAAACTCACTTTACTACTTCACCAACAGTCAAATGTATAAAATAGCTGAAAAGGAAGAAAGCGTGTTTTGATGAAATCAAGTAAAAACCGAGGCAGCTGCCTTCTACGAATATTTCGCCAACAGTGAGACAACTTGGTGAACACAGTTTAGTATATGAAAATGAAAACTGTACTAAATCATATAATCATATCAAGCAAGTTGTATTACTAAATATCTTATATAGAATTTGCATATATCATGCTAATCGAAGGATGATATACTGACACAGTATAGAGAACAGGTTACATACGTGTACCTATCGCGTAACTGGTAAACTGGTAGTAACAGGTAAATTGCCATTTTGTTCTTAAATGCCACTTTACTATTGACTATATACTTGAATGGGAACATTATGAGGTGTAGCGGAGTCCGAAGTTAGTGGGTTCTCTAAACAGGGTAAGTGTAAGTATAAGAAAGAACTAAACTTGTAAATGCTCATTTCAGCAGTCATGCCAACAATTTCAAGTACAACCTTCTACGATTTATCGATTTAAAGAATGACTGGATAAACAGACATTACCCTGCATACGATAAACACTTGTGAAAGCACTGCATTGTTCATTCAAGCGATGATCGTGATGTGTTCTGCATTCTGCTGGATATCGCCGTAAAGGAAGAGCGAAGAAACAACACCATTTCAGTTTAGCAAACACTAACTTAGTTTCTTGAGATCGCACAGGCAAGTTAAGAAATGAGCATAACATCATAACACGATAACACATAAATAGCGTTTTTTGTGAAAAAGTTGTTCATACACTTTACGTCCTCTTTAGAAACAGCCACCACCCCTACCGCCCTATAACAGAGAGCAGAAACGGAAAATGTACAGTGGCATCGTCATCAAAGAGAAAAGAAAAAAATGTATATGTGCGAGAAAAAAGAGCTACCCATATTTTGAGGAAATGGCTCTTCTCTTTGGACGACAAGCATTAATATACCGGAATAAAGAGAGAAGTTGCGAAAAAGTGGGAGAGAGATAGAGTTGAGGGGATATCTACCACCACTCCTACAAGCACAAGTACAACAGACACGCCACGGCAACCGCCTAGTTAGCTATCTCAACATTTTGTGTGGTGTATATGTATATACCATTTTCAGACTGAAAAAGACCTGGACTGGCCTGCTAACTTTTTAGCAAGCCTTTGGATCTTCTTTATTCTGACTGACTAAACGTTTTCTTTTTAAACGAAGAATAAACAGATATGGTATGGGGAAGAGGATAGGTGGATGATGTTGATGACGATGATGATGACAGTACTAAGTGTGTTGGTTGCTACGAAAAAAGTATGAAAAGACGAAAGAGAAGAGGAGAATGGCACTTTTCTTGTATGTATGTATGGAAAATAGAAGAAAACACTTGATCGTATTCTTTAAAACTTTTGCGTGTACTCTTGCGTTTGTGTGTAGATGTGATGTAAAGGAAAGACAGAGAGACGACGATGAGGATGAGGGTGATATATATATGCACACCTTCTTAGTTTGCTTTCTTGCTCCGGGTAATACTTTTTTCTGCATTTTCTTTTTCACCAAGTTTTTTTTCCTTTGAAAAAGCTGAGTTTAGTGGATTGGGAAAGAAAAAGAGTTCCGTTTTTGCTGGAAAAAATCATTTTTCTTTTTAGGAGGACTGCTTGCTTTGCAATACTTGCTGATGCAATGATGTACGTACAAAGGGGAGAAGAAGATGATTTAGCTCATAATAACTCGGGGAAATCGTTCTAAGGAACGCGGTTTAGTAAGAGACCACATTGAAGTTGTTCAAAATGTGTGGTAATCGCGATCAGGGGCCTTTAGTATCACAGAGAAGGGAAGCATACACATTTTTTATGAGGACATGTATCCGGAGCAAGAATAGAACTCACACACATTGTCCAAATGCGATTATCGGGTAGGGGAGAGCAACGAATTACTTTTTAAAAGCACTTTTAATGTTACACGAGCTAAAATGAAAATAAATGTTTCGTCGCACTGAAGTAGGTCGTAACAAGCAGGAATTCGCAATAATAATCGTAAAGTAATTGTGAATGTGGATGTTTATTGTGCATGAAAATCACACAACTCCAAAAGCGAGAACCACAACACACAGGCAGGAGAAATGGAGACAGACGGACAGGCAGTCTTAAAAGATAAAACATTTTATTCCGCTTTATTAAACAGAAGAACAAGAGAAAAAATGGAAAAGGGATGGTAAAAGCTGTTATTTGATATTATTTTTATGTCTGATTGTTATTATTTTCTCAAAGAAATCGAAATGAGAAAGCAAATAATAAGCAGAGAAGAAAGTTGCCAAAAATCGCAATAAGTTCCTTGTTTGGTAGCTTAGCATTTATTTCCCTTTGCATATCCAATATCCATTTATATTTATGTTGTTTCCTGCTAATATATGTACCTATTGATATTGATAGTATTCATACATGCATATAATGTGTCAGCCTGTGGTAAGATGAAAGGAAATGTGTAAATAGGTATATCCATATTCTATTTTCTATTTTTTGTATGCAGTCTTCTTTTCTCATTTTCAGGTTTTTTGATCTCGCCAGTTTCCCCCTTTATCTCGCCCCTTTATACACTCTGGTCATGTTGTCTAATAAAAATGTATGCATGTATGTATTTTTTAATGATGCACATGGTACACTAGTTATGTGACAAAATAGGATGATATTACATTTGATGCCAGTGATGATTATAATAACGATGACGAAGAAACGACGCAGCGAATACATCTGAAAGGTGAATCCATGAACCCAATTGCTGACAGGCTAAAGCTGGAGATGGTGTGAGACTGTCGTTTTAAAGGTGGGTCGGTATGGCATCCTATCCCATCATCACAATCCTCCTTGTTATTATTACAAATTCACGTCGTCTTCGCTTACTTTAACACCCGAACATGAATGTACATTTGGAATAAGTAAATATAATATTATGCAATATGATATACTGGGAAAACTTAGTTTTCGGCTTGTTACTGGAGAAAATCTAATGCTGGAGAAAAATCCTTTCCTTCTCTGCGCCTTCAAATGAAATGTGACAGAATAGTTAGAAAACAACATTGACGCGAAGATATAAGAATAATCTAATATTCTACTAATGCAAATGCTGAGAGTGTGTAAAAATTACATTAAATGCTTCTATATCCAGTTTTGTGGATCTTTTATATCAGAATTTCTCTTCTATGCACTGTAAAATATTGGAACAACTACAAATAAAAATGCAGGCATATACAGCTATTCAGGATGATAGTCAAGCGTGGCAAAGGTGATATTCACAAAAATACATTATAAAAGGGGAAAACTCACGGATAGAAACAGAGAGAGAGAGAGAGAGAGAGAGAGAGAGAGGAGGGGGGCAACGATGAGAAAGAGACAGAAAAATAGCGCATCTCTTCTCTTTCTGACTTGGTTGTTTGATGAAAAAGGAAAAGACACTGATGAGATGACACTTTACTTGTGACTTGTTATACTTACAACAAAATGTTCAACACAAAATTCTTCTCTCCCGCAGTTGGAGAGAATGCCTAATAAGCATACTAGCCATAATACATTATATATTACCTAAACGAGGTGTAGGTAAAAGGTACATGGAAAAAACTTATAGAACCAGCGTTGTGTGGTGGTGGGTGATGGCGATGATGATGTTCATAATAATATTAATAATCATGTTGTCGTCGTGGAAGACTGCTGCTACTCTGCCTCACCTCTTTATCTTCTTTGTCTTTTTGTTTAAAAAGCCAAAGAGGAGAAAAGTCAGAGTCAGGCGGTCGGTTACTGCTGCTACTGTGAACATGAAAGTGCACTCTTATCGCATACCACCATCAATTCCGCCACCTCCATCCATACAGAATACTTTTCTGATACACACTCAGTCCATAAAACTGATTGCGAAATGAAGACAAGTCTTTAGAGTAGAAGGGGCAAAACGAAACGGGGAGTCTGCTACATAATACGACAGCGGATGACGATGTTTGTTGCTAATTTGGATCTTCTAAAAATCCATTTTGTTGTTGTTGTTGTTGTCATCATTGGAAATATGAAGATAGGTACATTACAGACGTTTTATCTGCTACTAGTTATACAGTAGTCATAAAAATAATATCAAGTTGAATTCGTGGCGAAATCGTGAAAGAATCGGGGGTTCGTGTAGCGATATGAAGTAGATACTGGGATGATGACGAGTTTGTCATTGTTCAAAAACAATAATAGTTTGAAACACACCACGACATACAAGGCAAAAGACTCAAATTTACGAGCAAATTTTTCAAAGAAGAAAACTCGTAATATGCATATTATTATTACTTTGGGCTGTACACATGGCACATGACGAAAATGATAATAATCATAATAGGCGACACAATACCAGCGGCGAACCACCTACTACCAAATTAATCCTCCTTACATCAACATCTATATATGACTAGAAAAAGCCAAAAGCCGATTATTGCAGTAGAAAGGCTGCATTGCATGTGTATTAGACTTAGACTACGCGAAGAAGAAGAATGAGAATAGAAGGACTAGAGGGAGACTTGTCGTTACTCATTCTCAGTGAATGAATGAGTGGTGTTGCTGCCATTATTGTAGAGCTACTATTATACGGTTATAATGTAACCACTGCTGCGTAAAATATATTAGTGGGGATGATGACAATAATAATCTTACAAATGGCAGAGCGAGTCTTTTTGCACCGAATGACAAGACGTTCTAAGAAAATTTAACTTCGCTACACTGCACTGATGAAACGGTGTGTGTCTTTTTTCCCAAGTGTGTGGGTCCCGCGTCTCCTTCTTTGGGAACTGGTATAAAGTATAAGCGTGCGAAAGTAGGTGTTCGAAGAACGTACTTCTTGACTCCTTTCGCTTCTTGGAAATAACACATTAAGCCCTGCATTCCACGTAAACGTAGGAATACATACGAAAGGAGTCAGTGTCATACACATAAAAAAACTTTTTTAATATTCATTTTAGCAACAAGGGCCTTGAGGAGAGCTTAAGCTTTCACCTACTAGATGTTTTCTATCTCTTCCAAAATTTTGTTTTGTTCGGAAGCAAACGTAGAGATTAAAATCGGTGTCACCGTTTTTATTATTTGGTTTGCTTTTTCGATTAGAGGAGGATTAAGTCCTAATAAAACATGAGTACAAGCCATTGAAAACAAACTTGTACATAAGCACGACATTAGGTAAAAGTGTGTGAACGTAAAAGGAACAACAGTAATGTTCAATAAGCCGTTTTTATTAAGACTTTCTCCCAGCAACAGACTTTACAGTGGGCAACGGTTTTACGTCATGCATACCTTTTATGACTTTGGAAGGGAAAAAACCACCCAACCCCAACCTTTTAAAAATAACTTTCATTTTTCAATTTGATCCCTTGAATTAGCACATATCCGTAACGTAGAACCGTCGGTTCCAGCAACGAACAAGCATCAAATGCAATGTTTTGCCAAAGGGTATCCCCATCTGAAATTCTGTTTTTCATCCTAATGTCTAGTTATACGAACATTTGGCCATATAATCTCACCAACATGATGTCACACACCGCGCATGAAATAAGCGTTGTCTTTGCACAGCGGGTTCTCATTATCAGTCAATTCATTTCATGGCCCAATCATTGAGTTCATTCTCATATGTAACAGCCAATCAACCACGGCATTTCAGGTACTGCTTTCAAAGGCGGGGATTCAGATAGAACCACAACCACAACCACGTAGCTGATTAAAATACCAACCATGCAGAATCTGATGCGTGTTCCGCAAGCTTTTAACATTGCGAGGGAGGCTAATGGATTCGGTGTTCCGCAGCCTATGCATTACGTATATAAGAGGGCCCTGGCTGTTCCGCAAGCGAGGCTCGGACAGATTTTGCAGGACTGTAAAATACCTATCGGACAAACGGCGTTTCATTGTCTGTTGAATTGAATTATAAGATAGAAGTGCACGTTGATAGCATTACGATGACATAGTGCTACAAAATACGTCTAGTCGAAGTGTCGTTGTGCGACAACGACGATAATAATAACAGAATGTCTCATTCCCACCATGCCGTCACTCTAGCTTTCACTGGTTCAACCTCCGCCCCAGATGCCAGAAACTTTTCCGTGTAGTGAGATTGAACCTATGTTTTAGTTAAAATAAAAATCCTGTCAATCTGGATCAGCGAAGGTTGCTGTTGTTGTTATTACTGCTTTCCTACTTCTCTCCTCTTTTCCTGGCTTTGTGTGGTTGATTGCAAAAGAGAAAAAAGAGCTAGGACAGCCGTCACCATTTTATTATATATTGGACCTGCATCTCCGACTACTACACATTCCACTCAAAAAATCATTAGACAGAGATTGTGAGGTTGACCAGCTTAGTAAAAGAGTGGGAGAGAAAGCTAAGCAGAGAGATGAGTATCAATTCAGACAAGTCTACAACGCACGTATTTACCTTTCCCCAATTCCCCATTTCCTTTTCTGTGCAAAATAAAATTTCAGAAGAGGATTTCCGGATGCCTCATTTTTCGCTTGAATGCTACATGACAAAAAAAGTATTCGCATGCTACGTTCTGAGTCCGTACCTCTTCATAGCCCTATTAATAACAACTCAACTACTGTCCTTTATCTCAATATTTTTTATGCCAAGTCTTCCCTGCCTTGACAGTAGTTGTACTTGTATTAAATTGTAGCATTATCTATTATCATTATTCCCATCTTCATAATATGCCTTCTGTCTTGGATGGAGCTAAATTAAGCATCTTACCTTCGTCTAAACCTAAACTTACCCATCACTTATTATCGTACTACATTATTAAGTGACGAAGTCAATTATTAACTTCACATTGCCTGTCCGTGCGCTCGTGCGATAACTCAAAAACGGGTTCGAATTTCGAGATTCTGTTTTCGCCAGTCGGTTCCTCATTCCTAAGGCTCCCCTGGGAATGATTTTGAGGTTTCCAGGTCAACGTTGTCAAAGGCCACGTAGTTGTATCACTGGTGTTTGTAGGGCGATTTTCACCAAATTTTGTGTATAGGAAGCCTATATGGCTTTCTCTGAAAGTAGACAAAAGTTTTACGTCCTATGTCAAAGTGGTCAAAGGCCGTATAGGTGTATCTCTGGTATTTGTGGGTTGGATGGAGGAAGGAATGTAGGGTTTGTTGAACACAAATCAAGTGATTACTTCGTCACTTTGCTACTATACTTTAAAGATTTGTTTTATGTACACATACTTATGCATTCCCTGTTCGCTGAGTCTCTTCGACCCCACTTCCGCACTCTTTCACTGTATCATGATCTCTATGTACCCTTGGTGTATGGGAGAACGTTCCTTTGCTTGAAAAATTGATAATTTACCTACTTCAACTTTATTTCCACACCATTTACCGTCCTCGGTCGCCGTTTTAATATATGTAATAATCATATATATAATAAAAGACTAATAATATGAGCACACACTAATATTACCATTACTCGTATTTGTGTATGGCGTAAATGTATAAGCTATGCATACGGAGTTTGGCTTCGGCACTCCTGTTAGGCTACTGTTATTAGAATTACTAACGAGGAAACTCCAGAAGCTGTCGGACGTAGATTTGCCTCATATTTTGGGCAACTATTACTCTGGAGTTAAATCTTGAAGATAAGTCTCAGATTTCCATGTTCAGTTGTTTTGAGGGAAAAAATCGGAAAAATAGATATTTCGAACCACATTTCTATGGAAACCTTATGGAATTTAACATGGGAAAGCGGAAGTGAGGGAAGAGTCACCCTTTGCTGGGTTTTCAAATTTTTGCATAAGTATTATATGGAATAATAATTAGTGACGACAATTAACTTGGTTAAAGGGGTAAACAATGAAACAATTAAAGGGTTTGGAATGTTGGTGGAGTAATATGGAGGCCTTAAAATGAAGGTGAATTTTATGTAGGCTTGTAGATGTATTTATTTGGGACATTTGTTTAAAGTGGGAATGGTCTGCTGACAAAAACTTTAAAATGAAAACATATGTATATTTATCATAAATAATTAGTGATTTGGAGTTGATGTGGGATAAATTGGAGGATATAGTTTGATATTATAGTATCAAGTCATATTGTTCCATTCAAAACTTATAATGCGAAAATTTGAAAACCAGCAAACGGGACCCTTCCCTCACTTCCGTTTTTCCATGTCAAATTCCATAAGGTTTTCATAAAAATGTGGTTCAAAATATCGATTTTTTTCGATTTTTTCCAAAACAACTGAACATGGAGACCTGAGACTTATCATGAAGGCTTAACTCCATTAGAGTAATAATTGACCAGAATACGAGGCAAATCTACGTCGGACAGCTCCGAAGTCCCATCGTTGGTCCGATCGCATATTGTGTTTTGATTGTGATAATGACAAAATTATATTTATGTATTTATGTACACCTTATATTTATTTATAAAACGACGCGAATGTATCGACTGTCGCCCTCAAGTAAGCG